>JAMKQA010004818.1:0-13769 GCA_024699735.1 Posidonia australis | reverse complement strand
GGGCCTAAGTGGAGTCTGTTTGGGCCTAATGGTCTTGTGTTGACCTAATGGGCTTGTGTGGGTCTAATTGGGTCTGTCTGGGTCTAAGTGGGCCTAGGGTTCTATGGAGTTAGGGTTTAGGAGTGGTGGTTGCAACCAGAGCATCTTCCAGAGGAGCCTGCCGTCGAGTGACTGCAAAATTGGGGTGTCTACACCTATCAATTTCTACCAATTTCATGCTCTCTATTATAGGGGTCGGAGATGTGTACTTGAGAAACACGCGTCATCGATCCTCTGGCCTACTCCGGTGATCACGACCCTCGCCGGGGCTCACACGACCATAGGGGTACACCACCCGAGCCTCACACGCCACCACGAGTCGCCGTACTCCTCTATCGTCCCTTGAGCACACCGAACAGAGGAGGGGGAACGCATGGGAGGAGGGACAGGGGAGGGAGAGTGAAAGAGAGAGACAGGAAGGAGGTTGAGTGAGATGGGTGGAGGAAGAGAACGAGTGGAAGGAGAGGAAGAAGAAGAGAAGTGGCGTGCTTGAGAAGGGAAGACGCACGGAGAAGGAGAGGAGGAGGTGAGGAGGAAGAGTCGTCAGCCGTGCATATAAATATGCGCCCCAAGGTGGTAGTTGCATGCATGAATGTGCAGTGCAACCACCAGCCTCCCGCACGAGTTAACAACCACACCGAACTCTCCCACCAACCAGCCTACAACGTAGGCCCCACATGGACCTAACACCTGGGCCCACACAAGCATAATGCACAGTGCCAACCCATACAGGGACACGTAAACAGAAGCTGGCCCACGAGACCCAATCATAAAAACATAAATCTACACAATAGGCCTCGGAACAGTAACATCCGTTCAGGAATAAATTCATTAAAATGTAAATAATTACAAAATAAATTTTACAAGTGTTACATCCTAACCACCTTAAAAGAAGATTTCGCCCCTGAAATCACTAGGCGAAAAGGTATGGATACTGGGCTAGGATGGCTTCCTCACGTTCCCATGTGGCCTCCTCGACTCCATGATACCGCCACCGCACCAAAACTAGCAGAATCACCTTGTTCCGCAGTACTTGCTTCTTGTGGTCAACAGTCTGGACGACATCCTCCACGAAGAACAAATCTTCCTGGAGCCCTTCTGGCTGAACTAGGATCACATGAGATGTGTCAGCCAAGCAGTTCCTCAGCATGGAGACATGGAACACGTCGTGCATAGACGATAGCTCTGGTGGTAGATCCAACTGATAAGCAACCTCATCGATCCTTTGGGTGATCAGGTAGGGGCCAATTTAGTGAGGACTCAACTTGCCACGCTTCCCGAACCTCATGACACCTTTGGTCGGCGACACCTTCAGGAACACATAGTCTCCCACCAGAAATTCCAACGGTCTCTGCCTCTTATTAGCATAGCTCTTCTGCCGACTCTGTGCAACCAACAGCTTGCTACAGATCAAATCAACCATGTTCGCATACAGCTGCACAAGCTCAAGACCAATCAATTGACGCTCGTCCACCTCGCTCTAGCAAACTGATGATCTACATGGCCTACCATACAAAGCTTCGTACGACGCCATCCCGATGCTCGAGTGATAACTATTATTGTTGGCAAACTCAATTAGTGGCAAATGATCCTCCTAGCTCCCTTGAAAGTCTAAGGCACATGCTTTAAGCATATCCTCAGACGTCTAGATAGTCTTTTCTGTCTGACCATCCGACTGAGGATGAAATGTTGTACTATAGTTGAGCACAGTGCCAAAGGCTTCCTGTAGAGTTCTCCAGAACCTTGAGGTGAACCTCGTGTCTCTATCCGACACGATGGACATTGGAACACCATGCCGCCTTACCATCTCGGATACATACAACTCCACCAGGCAGTGCATCGGAAGCTTCACCCGAATGGCTAGAAAGTGAGCCGACTTGGTCAGCCGATCCATGATCACCCACATAATGTCGTTCTTCCTCTGAGTCCGCGGTAAACCAGTCACGAAGTCCATCGAGATGTGCTTCCACTTCCACACAAGGATATCCAACGGCTGCAAGGTCCCTCCAAGTCTCTAGCACTCTACCTTGACTAGCTGGCAGGTGGTACAACTCACCACATGGTCAGCAACATCTCTCTTCATGCCAGGCTACCAAAAGTTCCACTTCAAGTCTCGGTACATCTTCGTACTCCTAGGGTGAATAGTGTACCTAAACCGATGCGCTTCATCCAACAATCTTTGCCCGGCCTCCTCGTGTTGGGGCACATACAGACACATATCATACCTCAGCTCTCCATATGCCCCAACAGAGAAATGAGGCTCTCTACCAGCCTCTAACTTCTTAAACACAGCCTGAACAAATGGATCTAGCTACTGATAGGTGACAATAAACTTTAACAGCTTAAGGGCGAACAGACAAGTTGGCCACCTAGGCACCAACCGTTCCCTGAGCTTGCCGCATCGACTTGTAGCTCACCAGATCCTCCAACATGGTCCACTTCTTGACCATCAAGCTCGCCATCACGTGCGTACACTGACTCAAGGCATCAGCGACCACATTGGCCTTACTGGGATGGTAGGACAGGCTGAAATCATAGTCCTTCAAATACTCCACCCAACAACGCTGCCTCAGGTTGAGGTCTCTTTGCGTGAAGATATACTTCAAGCTTTGATGATCAATGAAGACCTTAAACTGCTCCCCATAGAGATACTATCGCTAGAGCTTGATAGCAAACACTACGGCAGTCATCTCCAAATCATGGGTCGAGTAGTTCTTCTCATGATCTTTCAACTGGCGCGAAGCATATGCGATAACATTGCCATACTGCATTAGAACACACCCTAATCCAACGCCACTAGTATCACTATACACAATGAAGCCACCACTCCCAGAAGGTAGAGTCAACATGGGCAGAAACCAGGCAAGACTTCAGCTCTTGGAAACTTGCCTCACAATTCTGGTCCCAACAAAACGGAACCCCTTTCCTGGTCAATTCTATCAAAGGCGTGGCTATGGAGGAGAAATCCTTGATAAACCTCTTGTAATAGCCCACCAGACCCAAGAAACTCCTGATCTCAGTCACAGTCCTGGGTCGCTCTCAACTATTCACTGCCTCAACCTTGGCAGGATCCACTCTAATGCCTTCTCCAGAGATCAAATGGCCAAGGAACATGACTTCACTCAGCCAGAACTCACACTTGGAGAATTTGGCATACAGCTGATGACACCTCAGAGTATCCAAAACCTCCCTTAGGTGCAAGGCGTGAGTCTCGACATCAGGGGAGTGGACCAGCACGTCATCAACAAAAACCACAATGAACTAGTCTAGAAAAGGGCTGAAAATCCTGTTCATTAGATCCATAATCGTAGCTGGTGCATTGGTCAAGCTGAAAGGCATGACTGTGAACTCGTAATGCCCGTACTGTGTTTGGAAAGCAGTCTTCTGAATATCTGAGTCTCGTATCCTCAACTAGTGATACCTTGACCTTAGATCAATCTTCGAGAACACGGATGCAGATTGCAATTAGTCAAACAGGTCATCAATGTGGAGTAAGGGATACTTGTTCTTCACTGTGACCTGGTTCAACAACCGATAGTGTATACACAGTCGGAGTGAACTATCCTTCTTACGGACGAACAAGACAGGCGCTCCTTATGGAGACACACTTGGCCTGATAAATCCCTTGTTCAACAACTCCTGCAATTGAGTCTTGAGCTCTAGCAACTCCGTTGGCGCCATGCGATAGGAAGGCTTCAACACAGCACCAGAACTAGGGATCATACCGATCGAGAACTCTACTTCCCTGTGAGGTGGCATACCAGGCAAATCATTAGGGAAAACATCAGGATATTCACACACCACAGAGATGTTGTGAACACCTAACTCAGGAGAAGTGGAGGTAACTATACTAGCTAGATACCCCACGCAACCCCTACGAAGACTTATAGGCCTTCATAGCTAAGATGACAAGCTTAGGCTCACCTTGATACCCACCTTGCACAAAGAAAGACCCATCCACAGAAGACCCAAAATAAACTCTCCTCCAAGTACAATTGATCAAAGCATACTGCTGCGCCAACCAATCCATGCCAAGTATCACATCGTACTCCTGCATGTCTATCACGATCAGGCTAGTGTCAAACTCTCTGCCATTTAGCGTCAAGTCGACAAACCACAGATACCTCCATGCCAAACTATGCTCCCCCAGCGACGTCACCATGCTAAGATGAAAGGATAGTCTAGCTGGTCTCTTTCCCAACTCTACCGTGAAAAACTCAGAGATAAAGGAGAAAGAACTCCCTGAGTCAAACAACACTTTGGCCATCCGACTAGCCACAATAAAAGAACCTGATAGCCAAACAAACAACACCACACATCCATACAATCAGATAAATGTCCAGATTACAAAGGGATTACAACAAATCTCAGAGGGTTACAGAACCAACTATTCATCCTTACCCTCAACTACATCTCATGAAGACCCAACGCTTGGAGCTACAATGGTAAACACCCATCCCTAGTCGGCTGCTGTGGCGAGCTTCCTGCCTTCTTATGTGGTTCTGGACAAGATCTCTGAACGTGTCCCACCTTCCCACAATTATAGCACATCACTGGAGCTGAGGTGCATCTAGGTTGGGGACAATATGCAGCAATGTGGCCCTACCTGACCATAGTTGAAGCACTAGTTCCCATTGGGAATACTCGACCCTGTCTGATTGAGGCTAGCTCCGTTACTCCCTGCAAAACTCCACCGGCCCGCAAAGGAAACACTGGACCTCGCCTTCTGCTTCTTCTCAGGGCTACCTGAACTACTGACACTTGAGGACCGGAGGAAGAGAACCAGGAGGTAAAAGAAGACTTACCCTTCCCTTTGGGACGACTCTCTAGAAACTTTTGATGTTCGACCTCGAAGCGATAAGCCATCTCAATCATGTCCTCCACAGTCTGGCACCGACAACCCATCACCTTCACCCGTAGTCTTGGGTTCAAGCTGCTTAGAAACCTCTGCGCCTGCTACTTATTAGACTCATAGGCAGGAGTAAAACGTTCCAACCAGGCGAACTCAGTCTCATACTCGAGCACCAACATTGTGCCCTGCTCCATACTCTGGAAATCTCGGCAAAATTGCTCTTTCACATGAGAGGGAAAATACTTGTCATAGAAGGCCGCCTTGAAATCCTTCGACTGGATGCTAACAGTGACTGAGTCCAGGAACTTCAACCTCCTAATGAACTTCCACCACCTATTTACCTCACCATCCAACAGATAAGTCGCCAATTGCACCTAATGCTCCTCCAGGCACACCATGCTCTCCAGCATCTTCACCACCTTCTCTAGGTAGGCCTCGCTCTCCTCATCACTGACCTTGCCCTTGAATGGTGGTGGACGAAGCTTCGTGAACTGATTCAGCTATGGGTCACCTGACGACTCATTAGCACTACTCTTGCTGAACGCGTGAGAGATCCCGTGAGCCAAACTCCTCAGTTCTACACGAATCGCCTTACATCCGCCTATGTCCTCTCGGGGCTCGGTCTCCTCGATAGGGGTCTTGCCCTTAAGACCATGGGGAGGCATCCTACTGGAGAAAGGCAAAGTACCTGCACCACAGACAAAACAACAACCATAAAACCACGAAGAGATCTAGTGTAGACTCTTCCATGCATGCAAAACCTATAGAGTCTCTAGACCGGACACCCTAGGTGTAGTACAACCTAGTGAACATGGAGCTTTGATACCAAACTGTAATGCCCCACATTTTTCCATAATAATTTAAACAAATTAAATTACAAGAAAATAAAAGCTAACAGACAAATATCATTTACCAGGAACCTACGTGTGCGGCTAGGAGACTTCGATCTATATGCACTACGCTAAACCAACCACATATCTGCACTTGCAAAACAAAACCACAAGGAAAATGCATGAGTGACATGAGTCACCTAGTACGCACCCCAGGATTACCGTGAAAAACAAAACTATAATTAATTTTTCCTTTAAATTCATTTCACAAACCATTTTCTCAAAACTTCATAAATTAGGCCCACACCATCCAAAACTACAACCGGGGCTCTACTAGCTCAAAACCACAAGCAAAGGCCCTCAATGGCCAAAACCACACATAGTGAGTCAGGAAGCCCAGCGTTAGGCAACCAAACTCTGGCGACAAGCAGTCCACCGAAGAGCAACCAACAGCGTCTGCACTGCCATGACGTGCAACCCTATGTAGGAGTCGCATCGTCCCGCGATTCTCCCACCTAGAGAACCCTCACAAAGTGAACCATTCCTTGGGAAGGCTGTCCTGTCTCTCAGGACGCTACCAGCTATGGGGCACGTGTCCCACCCGTACTGGCCACCACAGGGCACACCTTCTCACGATGTCCTCCATACACGGTGCTTAAGAGAGAGTATCATACCTCTACACCCAACAACACCTGAGCTTCAGTGCTCACAGTGACAGCAAGAGTATCATACCTCTCCGTCATGCCACAAGACACCTCAACTCGCGAACCACAACCCTAGCCTCGAGATGACAATCAAGGACTCTCATACCTCCAAGACCCAATGCCCCCTAGCCTCAAGTATCTTGTCCCCTGACCTCAACCAGGGAGTCATGCCCGACCACTCGAGAATGTCGTCACATTCCCTAGTCCCGACGACATGGTCCCACACTATCTCTCCCCACACACAGAAGACTAGGGAAACCATTTTCCTAATCTGCCAACTCATCTCTTTGAAATCATTTTCATATCTTTGAAAACTTTTCCAAAACCTCGGCAAAACGACGCATCAGGTGTCCCGAGGGACTACCATTGACGGCCCACAATTCCACTCAACGGGACAAAACAAATCAATCTGGAAAATCTCTGGAAATTAGATTTTATAAACATATTTGGGCCCTGATTCGACATGCTGAAAAACAGGTTCGGTATGCCAAAATCCACTGAATCGGCATGCCGTTTTGTCTCATTTATGCAGAAATTTATTGGATCGGTCGACCGAAAGGATTCAACAGGTCGAATCCATTAGAGGACCAATATGTCAGAATAACGATATGCCAAACAGATTCGGTATATCGAAATTCACTGATTCGTTATGCTGTTTCCACTTCAGTATGCTGAATTCTGCGAATCCCTGGAAATGGTCCAAAACCCTACTATTCAAAATTACCCAACTAGGACCGATGATTGGATCCCCAAAACCAACACCAAAAATTCCACATAAAACATAAGATGTAGATCCTCGAGTCTACTCCAAATCCACATAAACAAAACCAAAATCCATTCACCATGCATCAGGATATAAAACTGCAAAGGCATAAGGGTCAAAACGACCCAAAACACAACCACCGACATAAATGCCCATAAAACCACCATAAATTCTCATAAAATCATAATAAATTCTAGGAATGTAAATTTACCTAAATTCCATGCAATCCTATCAATTTCTAACAATTTCATGCTCTCTATTATAGGGGTCGGAGATGTGTACTTGAGAAATGCACGTCAGCGATCCTTCAGCCAACTCCTGTGACCACGACCCTCGCCAGGGCTCACATGACCACAGGGGTACACCACCTGAGCCTCACATGCTTCCACGAGGTGCCACACACCTCTGTCGTCCCTTGAGCACACCGAACAGAGGAGGGGGAATGAAGGGGAGGAGGGACAGGGGAGGGAGAGTGAAAAAGAGAAAGAGAGAGACGAGAAGGAGGTGGAGTGAGATGGGTGGAGGGAGAGAACGAGGAGAAGGAGAGGAAGAAGAAGAGAAGTGGTGTGCTTAGGATGGGAAGACGCACAGAGAAGGAGAGGAGGAGGTGCGAAGGAAGAGTCGTCGATCACGCATATAAATATACGCCCTAAGGTAGTAGTTGCATGCATGCATACACAGTGCAACCACTAGCCTCCTGCACGAGCTAACAACCGCACCGAACTCTCCCACCAACCAGCTTACAACACAAGCCCCACACGACCCCCACACCTGGGCCCACACAAGCATAGTGCCACAATGCACGGTGCCAACTACGTACAGGGACACGTAAACAGAAGCCGGCCCACGAGGCCAAAGCCTAAAAGTACAAATCCACACAATGGGTGTCGGAATAGTAATACCCGTCCAAGAATAAATTCATTAAAATGTAAATAATTACAAAATGAATTTTACGGGTGTTACATATAGTTTTAGGGGTTTTTCGCCTGTCTTGGTTTTTGGGGCACATATTGGGTGACATTGACGTCACTCATGTGTGTTTTATCTGTATTTGTTTCAGGTGTAAAGTTGGAGGTGCAATCTTGCTCTAGTACGCTTCTTAAAGTCACCTTGCCGCACACAGGTCTGGGTAGGAAAAAAAATTTAATTATTTGCCCTGTATTTTCAGAATTAATTATTATATTAGGTTGTTCTGTACTATTATGCTGCACTGGAGCGTTATAGAAAGACACACAAGTGGGATATATTGCAAAGTTAGTATCATCATAGACAGTAGGTTGGTTTTCAAATTCCTAAATTATTGGAGGATCAGTGCACTATTGTTAGATGGCCTCCTCCCACAGATGGATTCAAAGCAAATGTGGAAGGCTCTTCTACTATGTCTGGTGCAGGTGGAGGTGGCATTGTACAGGATTCCATGGGCAATGTTGTATTGGGATGTTCATTTTTTTATGGAGCTATTTCCAAAAATGAAGCTGAGATGAAGGTAGCATATGATCTTTTGACTATTTGTGAGGATCACAGAATTCTTGTTTCAGAATTATAATCAGATTCGCTTTAGGTGGTGGCTATGTTGTAGAGGAAGATTATGATCAACTGGAAGTGTTTTAACTAGTGGAGCAAAATCTTAAAGAAATTTTCATTTAATATTTCTCATTGTTAACGTGAAGGGAATGGAGCAGCTGATTTCTTAGCAAATGAGGGTAGCAAGTCTAGAAGGAATGTTGTTTATCAAGGCTTCAATGAGTTACCTAGAGAGCTTAAGGGTATTTGTAATCTGGATAGATGAGGAGTACCTAGTTTACGAACTAGGAAGAGTACATGTTAGTCTTTTTCTCCTCCTCTTTTTCCCAAGGGCATGCGTTTTGGAAAGGAGTTTTTTCAGACTAACAGGACTGGTAATTGATGGGTCCATTATCCTCTATCTGAGGTGTATCATTATTTGTACTCTTGTTTTTTATATAAATAAAAATATTTTTGCCAAAAAAAAAGTATCATCATAGACATGAGCATGTCAACTTGTTTTGGCAATTTGCAAGACCAATACGAGAGATCGACTTGTGTATTGAACTGTAAGATGTGAGTATATATTTCAAGATAATGTGTTGCAGCTGCTTACATGTCTCTATGTACTTCTTGGTCAAAAGATAATAAACAGCTTAATGATTCCATATCATTATGTAGTGTATGAGTTTCCAAATGCTACTTACATGTCTCTATGTACGTCTTGGCGAAAAAATGATAAACAGCTTAATGATTCCATATCATTATGTAGTGTATTAGTTTCCAAATGCTACTTATGTGTCTTTATATAATTCTTTGCATTATCCCAAGCACCCCCAATGGTATTCAGAAAGAGAGTCATTAGTATTCCAGATAAAATGGCGAACATAAACATTGCAGCCACAACTTTAGCTCCATGAAGTGGATGACCAGTGACACAACTTAAAATAAATTATTTAATATGTAAATTGAAATCATCTAGTTTTTAAATTATTTCATTAAAATTTTATTTACCAAGCCTTTAGATGACCAACAATTAATTAAAATTAGAAGGAAATTATGAATTTGTAGGATTGAAGACATTATATAAGATTGTGTAAAAAATTCTTGATTTGGTATACCATTTATATTCGGTATACCGATTGTGTGAATGAAGTTTTATCAAAATAATTTTTGGCCAACCGATCCTTGCCAATTGACTAAAATACTCTGTAAAATCCCCTGTCTCAATCTGCCGATTTTGGATGGACGATCGAAAAAAATGTCAAACAAAGTCTTGATTCGGTCTACCAATTATGGGCGATTGATCGAGATTGACGTCAATAAAATCCTTGACTTGGTATACCAATTGTATACAGTCCACTGATCTACCCCGAGCCTTTATTCAGAATCTTTGAACGACATACTAAAACAATTCAGCATATCGTTTTGCTTGTATCTTGCCTTATTACTCTGTTGAGATTTATAAATTCTTGTTCAAAGAAAAGCAAACTATCATGTAATGTAAATTGAAATTATCTAATTTGCAAACTATTTCTTGCCATTTGTAAGTTTCTCATTGAACACATGTAAACTATGTTTTATATGTTGAAAACACAAATTACTTTATTGAGATTTATAAATTCTTGTTCAAAGAAAAGCAAATTATCTTGTAATGTAAATTGAAATCATGTAGTTTGCAAACTATTTCTTGCCAATTGTAAGTTTCTCATTGAACACATGTAAGCTATGTTTTATTTATCGAAAACACAAATTACTCTGTTGAGATTTATAAATTCTTATTCAAAGAAAAGCAACATATCTTGTAATGTAAATTGAAATCATCTAGCTTGCAAACTATTTTTTGTCATTTGTAAGTTTCTCATTGAACACATGTAAACTATGTTTTATTTGTCGAAAACACAAATTACTCTGTTGAGATTTATAAATTCTTGTTTAAAGAAAAGCAAACTAACTTGTAATGTAAATTAAAATAATTTAGTTTGCAAACTATTTCTTGTCATTTGTAAGTTTTTTATTGAACACATGTAAACTATGTGTTATTTGTGGAAAACACAAATTACTTATTTATCAAAAACACAAATTATTTTGTTGAGATTTATAAATTCTTGTTCAATTAAATACAAATTATCTTGTAATGTAAATTGAAATCATCTAGTTTGCAAACTATTTCTTGCCATTTGTAAGTTTTGTTGGTCGGCGTTTGGGGGCTCCAGCGAAGTAGAGAAGATGGAAATCCAAGAAATGTTTTCTGATGATTCATTTCCTACGATTTCCACCTCTATATATAGTGGAGTCATAATCCTCCACCTCCCTCCGCCCCTGCCCCCCCAACGGCTCCTTATACATTAACGTCGACCATTAATGTCGGCTATTATAACCATTAACATCAGGGAGGAACGGTCGTCCGTTTCCTCCTTTCACATGTAACGGTGGTCTTCATTGACTACTAGCTCACATCTCCCACTTGGTGATGAAAACTACGCTCAAATTCCATGCAAAGTGATGTTGACCTTCCACTTCCACTATTCGTGAAGTGTATAATTTTAATTTTCCACTTCCATTATTCATGAGAATGTTCTTTATTTCCATTATCTATGGAAATGTTCCTTAATCCCATTAAGTTCACAAACTTAATGAATCTTTCCACTGTATTCCCCTTTGTCATAGGATTAGTAATCATATCAAATGTGGGTATGTAACTCAGTTTTATCTCCCCACTCTTCACAATATCACGAATATAGTGATAATGTATATTAATGTATTGTCCTCTTGTTGTATTAGCACCACTATGTACAAGACTTATTGCTGCTTGGTTATCACAATACATCTCTATTGGACCATTTATCAAGTTGAGATTTAAATCATTTATAAATCTCCTGATCCAAACAGCAACATATTCAGCTTCTTATGTGTATTTAGCTACACACCCTTGCTTTTTACTTCCCCAAGATACAACTGCACTTCCAAAGATGAATACATGTCCCAAAGTGACTTCCCATCATCTTTGTCACCACCCAGATCAGCATCTGTATAACCATGCAATTCAAGCTCATCCGCTTGATAAGTCAACTTATGTTGCAGACTTCCTTTCACATATTTCATTATTCTTTTTACAGCTTCCCAATGTTTTGTTCCAGGATTACTTTGATACCTATTGACAACACTCATAGCATATGCCAAGTCTGGCCGTGTACACAACATAGCGTACATCAAGCTTTTAACCACTTGGGCATAAGGTGCTCTTAAAGGTTCTTTCCCCTTTCCAGGACATTGGTCCTTACTTAATCTTTTCTCAAAAACATATGGTGTAGGGGCTGAGGAGTAATTCTCCATTCCAAACCTTTTCAGCACTGTACATAGGTATCTTTCCAGATTTATACTCAGTGTTCCAGATCACCGATCTCTAAGGATCTGAATTCCAAGAACATAAGATGCTTCTCCTATGTCCTTCATCTCAAACCTTTTGCTAAGTTATTCCTTTGTGTTGTTTAACATATCAGTATCATTTCCTGCAAGCAAAATATCATCCACATACAAGGATAATATAATAAACTTGCTCCCACTTTTCCTGACATATACACAATAGTCTAACTTATTTGAAACAAATCCCATTTTGACAATCACATCATGAAATTTATGATACCATTGTCTAGAAGCTTATTTCAAACCATATAGTGACTAATTTAATTTGCACACTTTGTTTTCATGTCCTTTTACCTGATATCCCTCAGGCTGTGACATATAAATTTCTTCCTGCAAATCACCATTTAGAAATGCAGCTTTTACATTCATTTGATGTAATTCCAAATCCAAATGTGCAACGATAGCCAATATAATCCTTATAGATGCGAACTTAGCTACTAGAGAATATGTTTCTTGATAATCAATACTTGGTTTTTGTGTATAACCTTTTGCAACTAATGAGGCCTTATACTTATCAATAGACCCATCAACCTTCAGCTTCTTCCTAAATATCTATTTGCATCCTATGGCCTTTCTGTCACTAGGTAAATCACATAATTCCTAAGCATTATTCTTTTTCATTGAATCAATTTCATCATTCATGCCCTCAAGCCATAAATCTTTTTCCTTTGATTCAATAGCATCTTTATATTTCATGGGTTCCATGTGATTTTCCTCTATATCTACTATCAAACATGAAGACTCACAAGAATACAAATGATAGTCATTCATCCAAGCAGGTTGAGTCCTTATTCTTTTGTTCCTTATAGGCTCGACCGGTTCAATTCCATTTTGAGTATGTTCATTTTGATCTATTATTCCATCATTTCCATTTACAGGCTCATTTTAATTTTCCCTCATGTTTTCCATAGGTTCATTCACATTTTCCATATTTTGTTTTCCTTCAATCATAGGGTCATATTCCGGGATATCATTGAAATAGTTATCTCCCACTACTAGTAGTGGTTCTATTCCATTTTCATTTTCTTCCTTTTCTTTTAAATTTTCAAGAAAAGTTGCATCTCTATATTCAATGATTCCCTTTTCTTTATGTAAAAATCTATAACCAAAAGAATTATCACAATAACCTATAAATGTACACTTCAAGGTTCTAAAATCTAACTTATCCCTTAATTGACCAGGAATAAGCACATGAGCTACAAAACCCCATTTCCTCAAATAATGTAAAGTGAGCTTTGACCCAGTCCACAACTCATAAGGTGTACTAGGTATAGATTTGGTGGGTATTCTATTTAACACATGATTTGCTGTAAGCAAAGCCTCTCCCCAAAAACTTTTGGAGAGTCCTGAGTGTGACATCATGCACCTAAAGAAATTCATAAGAGTTCTGTTTTTCCTTTCCACTGCACCATTTTGTTGTGGAGTATAAGGCATTGTTGTATGTCTCTTGATTCCATGCTTTTCACAAAATAGTTCAAATTCTTTAAAATTATATTCCCCACCTCTATCTGACCTTAACACCTTAATATTTCTTCCTAGTTGTTTTTCAACTTTCGACTTGTATTTCTTAAAATAAGTCAAGACTTCACTTTTATGGCTTATTAGATAAACATAAGTATATCTAGAAAAGTCATCTATGAAGGTCACAAAAT
>JAMKQA010004817.1:0-10972 GCA_024699735.1 Posidonia australis | reverse complement strand
GATCACACATGCATTCTGCATTTTGTTTTGTTTCATGATTTTCTTGTGTTTGTTTTGGTTTTCCTCGTCTTTCCATTAAAAGACTAGGTGGTGACTCCTTTCCTTATCCTTTTGTCTTCCCTTTGGTGTTTCCGAGTCTTGTCACTTCCTCCGGATTCACCATTTTTGACGTGACCGTATCGGATCTCCTCGTGTGCTTCCGCAAACCGGAGTTGATTTGGTGAACCGCACCTAGGGGTTCCACCGACATGGTCATAGGAACTGGTGACTCCGCTGGGGATAACCAGATTCTAGCTTTCGTTTTGCTTTCCCTACATGTCTTTGGTTTGTTTGCTTTATGCTTGCTTGCTTGATGTTTGCTTGTACATATTTGACTGCACATGCCGTTTTTCGCTTTCTTTACACCGTTGCTATGCCACTGCACATGCACATGATTTGTTTCATGCTTTGTTTGTCAATACTTGCTTTTATTCACCTACTTGAGCACTACACCAGCACATGCCATGTTTACGCCTTTTGTCTAACACTTGGATGCCATAATTGTGTGTTTTTCCCCTTTTTTTTAATTTGCCATGATTAGGAGAGTAAAGACTTGTTTGTTTCCCTATCTTGTCAAAATAAAACATACAAACTCAATTGAACAATTAATAAGGCATAACTAGAGACAAATGCTCACAATCCCCTCTGGTCTAATAAAATGCAAGTAAAAGACACAAAAGCATATTGCATGAATGATCATTTTAGAAAGCATGCATCTTCTCCTCTCGGTCTACCAACAGTTTGCGAAGGACAATCCTAGCAGCCCGTTCTATAGCTTTGGCGTAGGACGTGTTGCTAGTTTGTCCCCCCTTGTCTGGGGTCGTGTCAGTGCTAGTAGAGGGTATAGCTCTATGCTACTGCAGGAGACGAGGCCACCAACGCACCACTCGTTCATTGCCTGCGCTTTGACCAGGATTTAGAGTGGGGACCTTACTTTTTGACTAGAGTCAAAACCCAAACCTATCAATGCGTCCCATGTGATCAGCCCCATGTGGGACAAGCATGGTGAGAGAGAGCATGTTAGTAGCATTCATGTGCATGTTTGCCATTCATGCCACCCTAACAAACTATTGCATAGCTAACTTTCTTTCTTGTGTTGTGTTGTCTTTTCTTTTCTACTAACACTTAGGGTTTCTTTTCCTTTCAACCAAGAATTGAGTTCTTTGCAGATTCCTAGGTCTGAGCCTCAGAGTTCCTTTCCATGACCTCATTCTCGAGGTATCATTCTCGACTATCGGTTCCTGAGTTTTTCGTCGATCTAGACGATAGCTCCTCGTAGGCGTCGTCCTTTTATTTGCAATCGCAGCCCCGTCCTTACCCGTTCGCGGTCCCTCATGGCCCAACGAGCTTCTAAGACTTCTGCACCTGCTACTCTGGAGGGGTTTCCAACTGCTGCCCCTCCTCATTCCCTCACCTTGACATCACTTATTGCACCATCGCTCCATGGTGGCTTCTTCCCAGCACCTGGGGCTCCTCGTCCTATGGTTTCGGGACACTGGAAAACCTTCACCGATTTGGAGCCCGCAACGGAGGCGGTTATTGTATCAACTTCTAGGGTATCTGATCTGATAGTGCCCTATCCTTCTGTTGATCCTCATTCACTGGACACTCAGTTTGCTGCGATTGTCTCTTCGTTAGGGATCCAGCCTACATCTTCTTTGAAATTTCAACCCCCTTTGACATCCCAGCCACTTGCTGTTCCGACCCTCGGTACTGCTACCGATTGTTCCACCACCCTTCAGTCTCAACAGCTTCTGGCCCTTGCTTAGAGGCTGTAGAGCATGGCCTTCTCCTTGGATCCCACCATGACTGCGCCTGTTTGTCCTGTTCCCGAGGATCCTATTCTGCCTGCTCAGGCTATTCATGTAGCACCAGTCACCACACTTCTGCAGCTGTCGCCACAGTTTCCTACTGTTTTGACGACAAGCATAGCCACTCTAGCAGTAGCATCACATCCGCAGCATGCACAACATCTTCCTCCGGCATCCAGAGGTCAGCCTCTCGAGCTGGTAGGAGTTCGTCGGCCTCCAAACCCGACCATACCGGTTCAGCAGTTGTTGCTCCCACACACAACTGCATGCACCACAGAGCATAACATCTCTTTACCTGTGCATTAGGTTCAGGCATCCGCATACACTCCACCACTGGTACACACACACGGGTACGCTAGTCATCATGCCACAGCACTAGGTGGTGAGATGATAGATCTGGAGGAGCACATGGGTGCTTTGGATACAGCATACGTGGGACCCACCCTAGCTGCACACTCAATATCAGCAGCAACGCCTAATGCACTTTGCGCCAGGATGAACGACCTGGAGAAAGCTCTTCGACAAGTGCAGGGCGGAGACTGCCAGTCTTTCTCATTCCGTGACCTCTGCTACATTCCAGAGGCGATTTTCCCACTGAACTTTCATATCCCGGAGTTTGAGAAATACAACGGGAAAGGCTGCCCTATTTCTCATTTGAGGGCGTACTGTGGCAATCTCGCTCAGGTCCAGGCTAACGAGTGACTTCTTATTTGCCTTTTCAGGAAGAGTCTCACCGGTCTAGCTCTGAAGTGGTTCACATCGTTGGATATGGCCACGGTCAAGACTTGGAACGATCTAAGTCAAGCTTTTCAGGAGCAGTACTCTTTTAATCTCGACATGGTCCCAAAGCACGAGGACCTGGTCGCAACCAGGTAGAAGCCCCACAAGTCGTTTGGGGAGTACATCGGGCGTTGGCGAGCCCTCGCTTCTCAAGTACGCAATAGAGGAGCACAGCCAGCCACTAGGGCCCTGCTAAATATTCAGCTTGTTACCACTTTGTCTGCCCTGATTAAAGCTGGCACCCGCGTAGAAGGTTCACTCAATAGCGGAAGCTTCCCTGCACATGCAACATTTGCCAAGCAGACGATGGCTTCTGGTGGATCCAGTAACACTAACAATGGGCACAACGTACCTAACACTGGATTTAGCAGGAAGAAGGAGTCAGTTAGGAATGCTGTGGCGTATGTGGGAGCTCCTGCTATGCCAGCAAACATGGTGAGCCCGCCAGCTCGTAATCAAGTCATTTATGCACCTACACCCAGGGCACTACGCACTTCACAGATCACAACCACCGCTGAACCGGTCTACCAGCCAGCACCGGCAAGGCAAGGGTGCTACTCAGGATGCAAGCGACCTCCACACTCTGAGAGGGACAACACTCCTCTGGTTGAGCCTTTGAGTGTCATTTTTCCTAATGTAGCGTCACTACTGAGGCTTCTAGAAATCCGCCCGCCACCGAATCCACTTCCTCTGTGGTTTAAGGCGGATTTATTCTGCAATTTCCATAGAACCGCCGGGCATTCTACGGACAACTTCTATACACTCCGGAACACTATTCAGAACTTGATTGACCGTATGGTCATCACCCTCAACACTCAGGAGGCAGAACCTAGGCCCGCTGCACGAACACCGCACACATCTGCATCCACATCAAGCAACATAGTCAGCCAACCCCTGCCTGAGCATGCACCAGGGACTTCAGGAGTCCATTTCCTGTCATCCGATGAGGTCAAACCTTTTGATCCTTCTCGCCTCATCCATGGTGTTTCTGTGCCCATTTCTTATCAACTAAGTCAATCTTTCCTTGATACTGTTAATTCTTCCGTGAACATGATTCAGTTGACTGCTCGACCGAGGCATGTGGATACCAGTCCCACCGTGCAATCCGCCCCACCAACAGTCTGTTTGTTAGCTAGACCCAAGAAAAACCCGGCCCACCAAATGCCAGAACCCTCTTTGCCAGCACCAATCCCTATAGAGTTAAGTGTCCATGCTCTTGTGATTATTAGCCTGACACAGGACATCCACCGCATGCCCTACAGTTACACCGCCGAAATGTGCGTAGAGGTAATGCGGTCGAGAAGGGTATACAAGGCCTCAGCCCCAGCAAACAAGAGTAGTCAGCCTGTGGCCTTATCTACCCAAGTTAGAGCCAGCATTCCTGGTCCAAACACTGAAGAGACCACCACCAGAGCTAATCCTACCACCAGAACCGATCCACCAGTAGCCGACATTACCGCCCAATTGAAGAAAAATAAGGCAGATATTTCCATCTGGGACCTTATCCACACCTCGGCTGAACATAGAGAAGCATTTCTCTGAGTCATCCAGGCTACCCATGTTTCCTCAACAATACAACCCTCAACCTTGGAAAACATGGTGGGAATGATAGCTTCACCTGAGGTCATTTCCTGCTCCAGCTCTGAGCTTCCTCTAGCGGGGGCAAATCATAATCAGCCCTATTCATTACGGTGTAGTACCAGAGTTTCCACATTCCACATACACTGGTTGATAATGGTGTCGGTTTGAACGTCTACCCCTTGCGAACTACAAGTCAGGTGGGGTTCAAATCGGAGGACATTACCCCGGCTGTAAATGGAATGACGGCCTTTGATTACATGCACCATGATGCTTTAGGGATTCTAGTTATTCCTCTAATCATTGGCCCTACCCGTATCAAGGTTGAGTTTTACGTCATTGACCTCGAACCATCCTTTAATCTTCTGCTTGGGCGCCGTTGGCTCCACAAGCATCAAGTCATCCCCTCAACCCTCCATCACATGATAAAATTCTGCTGGGACAATGACATCGTCGTCGTAATGGCGGAAAACCTCAAAAAGGAGAAGGTTGAGGCGGTTTCCTCAGTCTCCTCCCATACTATACACTTTGATTCTAGGCCCTCTAATGTACTCTACCGTGTCGACCATTTTGAACCGGTCAATTTCTTTCCTATTCTCGAGCGTGCCAGTCATTTGGTCGCTTTTGGCAATCCCTTTTTGATGGTCGAGAATCTGTGCCAAAGATGGGGGTATGAGAACGGAGCACCTCTCGGGCGAAATGGCCAGGGAATCGTAGAACCAATTACCGCGGAAAGAAGACACAAGTTTGAAGGATTGGGATATGAGCACAAGCCACAAGACAGATGTGCAAGGCATCATAAGTTCCAAAAGATCATTATTCCACGAGATTTAAACAATTTTGTCTGTGCGGGATTGCTGGATCCCAATTGGAATTTCTTGCTTGCAGAATCCGAGTCCAATGAGCTTGTCAGTAAGTTAGAATGGGTATGCATAGAGGACTACTACTCGAAGGAGGAAACTATGGACTTCATAATGGGTTCAACGTCATCCGTGTCCCCAGGGATAGCCATGCTAACATTGCCACCTGCAGTGTCAGCAGTAACCGCATCAGAGCAGCAGGCAGAGGTAAGAGGACTACAATCAATGCAGCCTGAACAAGCACCTGAAATACTGTTGAAGACCACCAGCACTTACTTTGTGGATTCCCCATTTGACGAAGAGGAGGGTGATGTCATGGTAGCTCAAGTAGATAACATGCTCAGCGATTTAGAGGTCTTATTTTAGGAGCAGTTATCAGTGCTGGCTGAGGATGCGCAGGATGAAATCAAGCGCAGGAAAGGGAAAGCAGCAATGATAGAGGACAAGGGAGAATCAGCAGCAACACCAGGTCAGTCTGCAATCATGACCCTTGAGGAAAATAAATCATCAAATGCTAGACCAGAGGAGTTTATCTCCTATCAACCGGGAGGTGGGTCTAGGTGGCATTACCAAGCTTGGCCCCATTTGAGCAGTGGGGTCCAAATAGACAAGATCCTGAGTTAGGCTCAGGGGAAACCCAGGTAGCAGCACTCGCATCAGTCAAACAGAGGACAGCTACCCACCTGTTGCACATGTAGTACAAAGGCAGCATGATAGAAAAAGCTTTTGTAGAACAATCAGGCAAGCACAGAAATATCAAAACCAAAAATCATCACGGGTGCATACAGGGAAACTTGAGATACAGGGAAATCATCGAATGGTCCCTTGAGGACATGGACTGCATCGAACAGTCAGAACAAGTTAATTCATGCTACCTGAAAAGTACTATCAGTGATCACAAATAGTGTGTCCTCACTCTGTGACACCAACACTTTCCCCCATGCATGCATCCATGCTCTTTCAACATTCATGTAGCTCTTCATCACAACGCACTAAGCCTCATGCAGAATATGCATATGCAGGGCATAGTTCTCTTGCATTAACGCATGTATGGGTCTTAGCCCGATGATGATAAGCTGAATAAGCTAGCCAATATTGGGAATGCATAGCACCTTCTTAGGTAGATACTATTCAGGAACCTAGAAAGTGCGGGAGCCACCATTCATTGTGAATTGGGCGAAGTATCCAAACTTCTCATGAACCCTACACCTCCTAGAGGGAGATAAAATGTTAGGGGTGAGAGTGAGAGTGTGAAAAATTATAATAAAAATAAAATATCTATGAAAGGGCATAAAAGAATAAGAAGACAGAAGTCGCAGATAGAAGTCCGCCCTAAAGAGAGAAGCGTGTCGGGTAACCCTGTCCCTCAAGTTTATCTTGGAGAGGAGTTGGAGTCAATACCTAGGAGAAATGTCCAAAAGGGCCTAGCCACCCCTTTAAGCAAGCAGCAGCTCCCCACCATAGACCAGGTACCTATTACCTCCAAGCCAGGGATAGGGT
Source organism: Posidonia australis (assembly GCA_024699735.1). Taxonomy (NCBI): domain Eukaryota; kingdom Viridiplantae; phylum Streptophyta; class Magnoliopsida; order Alismatales; family Posidoniaceae; genus Posidonia; species Posidonia australis. Next base: position 4,404 of record JAMKQA010004817.1, on the reverse strand, counting down.
GAGCCCACATGCCTATGAGGGAGAGAATAAAGAGTTAATAAAAATAAAAAGCAGGGGTATGGTCCAATGGGGTTTGGAATGGAGCCCAAAACACAGTCACCCATTTCTAGAGAGCCACCCGAAAAACTAGAAGCTTGGATAGAGTCTCGTGAGGTCTGGTGTTGCCATTCCTTTATACTTGGCTTTAGGCATCCCAACATTGAGGGCACAAATAAGAACCAGCAAAACATTTGACATGCATACATTTCTTCTTGCAAACAAATATCCTAATAAATGTCGTAGGGTGCCACATTGTTCTCTTGTCTTGAATATGACAGTGTCTTTCAATTCAAGAAAATCAAGAGGACATCACCTAAACCAGGGGCATGTAAGCTGCTCTGGTTGGTTTGGGACCATTTGTGTCAACCAGGGGCATGTCAACTATCCTATGGTTGATCACACTGAGCCAGTACTTGACTAGGGGCATGTAAGCTGCTCTGATTGGTTAAGAGTCATTTCTGTCAATTAGGGGCATGCCAACTGTCCTATGGTCGCACACTTTGAGCCAATTGCTCGACCAGGGGCATGTCAGCTGCTCTATAGGTCGAAAATCCTCAATGATCGATCGAAGGGCACAATCAAACAATTCCAGTTCTCCAGATTTACTATTCTTGTCTCTCTACCTAGATGCTTGGTTAAAACTAGTTGGTAACTAGGACCTCCCCTCCAAATTGTGCACAAGATTTAGTTCGTTCAGCAATTCCTTGTTTAGTTAGCTGCAGTCTTCAGTTCTGGGCCAATTTCTCTAATTCTTTCGAAGACATTTCAGCTTTTATTTGTCTGCTTTAGTTCTGCTAAGTGTTGTTGAACGAGACAAAGTGAAGATCTGTTTCTAAAGAATAATGTTTTGAACATGATCTACAGGAGATCGTTGACTACATCTAAAGAGTATCAAGCCAAGCAAAGCTGAGGTATCTTGCAGATCATGGGGTATCCTACAATGGTTGTACCCACACAGTGCTCAGATGTTCTCCAGGCTTGGATCAAACAGTTAACTGAAAGTGACCGCGACAAGCTGTGGATTTGGGGAATCTCTACAAAGCTTCTGGACATCGCAAAAGTGGAGGTTTCCTGATACTTTTTGTGTGCAGCTGTCCGATTCTGGAAGCTAGATCATCACGTGTTCCGCTTTGGGAGAATCGAGCTGACCCCTACTCTAGAATAGGTGCACAGAATTTGTGGCCTGCAGAGATTCTTGGGACCTATAGTGTTCTTGCGGCATGACGGGTATTCCTTAGTGTTGAACGAGCTTATGGGCCTACCGACCAGCGAATGTGGGTGCCAACTCATTTGTACTGACGGACTGTCTCCTATGTTGAAATTGGCTTACTTTGACAACGTGGTCGGAATGCGTGCCTCCCTAGGAGACGAGTTGTGGCTAAAAGGCTTTGTTGTCCGCTTCCTGGGAGAGTTAATCTTCAGCCATGGTCAGATGGTTATAAGCATCGAAGTGCTGAAATTGCCTTCGCAATTGTCACCAAACAAATAGATCTGGCTCCAGTCCTCCTGGCGGAAACTTACTGGGCGCTAGACCAATCGTTGCGGTGCTATCGGCATTTCTACGGCTATGGAGCTTTTGTGCAAGTATGGATGGCTACACATCTGGGTGTTACAGTCCTGCGCCCACAGCGAGCCGCCTTTGAGTCCTATTGCCAAAGTGGCCATGCGCGCACTCTCACCTCAGTCCAGAAGGAGTACGAGCGACTACAAAGCCTAACGGAATAGAAGGTCACATGGCGCATTACTCCATCAGCTTCTTGCAACTTTGAAGCGATCTTCAATACAACAGACATGCGGCTTATTGTCCTGTTGGGGTTGACTGGTGGAGTGGAATATCACGCAGTCCGTGTGATGCGGTAGTTCGGTTACCAGCAGGATTCTCTAGCTCAGGGACAGATGCTAGCACGATTCAAAGAATACCCCCTGAGCACCTACACTCTGACTAGGGAGCTATCTCGCCTGCTCAATCGCTCTGTATGCTCAAAAGATCTCCCAGTCATAGAAGGGAGAGGTTGCACAACAGACTATGAAGCTGAAGTCGAGGAAACTTGGCCAATCTACAGTGTCGGCCCGAGTTGGACTCTTTTTACCAAGGCCTCGGGCTCCAAGAGGCCTAGAGATGAAGAGGACTCTTAATGTTTGCATCACGTCATTGTTTCTTACAAATTGCAGTACATGTAAACACTCAATTGACTGTGATAATATATACAGCAGAACACCTCTAGCCAGTCTGTTTGATTAATCACGGTTGATGTGGAGCGAAGATTGCCACCCGGACAACACGTGCAAGACTAGTGCCATACTCTGCTCTCCGCTTCCTATTGACTTGGCACTAGGGAAACCTAGATAATAGTCGAGTATCTCGTTTTTGCCACGTTCTGGAATGCCAGATTAAGGCACCTTTCCCTTCGCCTTCGAGATCCTATCCAGACAGATGGGATCAAGGCATTCTCCTCGCCTTCAAGTTCCTATCCGGACGGATGGTATCGAGGCATCTCCCTCGCCTTCGAGTTCCTATCCGGACGGATGGGATCGAGGCATTTCTTCTCTCGCCTCCGAGTTCCTATCCGGACGGATGGGATCGAAGCATTTCCCTTCGCCTTCGATTTCCAATCCGAATGGATGGGATCGAAGAATTTCCTCTCTCACCTTCGAGTTCCTATCCGGACAAATGGGATCGAGGCATTTCCCTCGCCTTCGAGTTCCTATCCGGACCGATGGGGTCGAGGCTTTTCCTTCGCCTTCGACTTCCTATCAGGACGGATGGAATCGAGGCATCTCCCTTGCTTCAGAGATAGGATCGAGGCATTTCCTCTCTCGCCTTCGAGTTCCTATCTGGACGGAAGGGATTGAGGCATTTTTCTCGCCTTCGAGTTCCTATCCGGACGGATGGGATCGAGGCATTTCCTTCGCCTTCGAGTTCCTATCTCGATGGAAGGGATCGAGGCATTTCCCTCGCCTTCGAGTTCCTATCTGGACGGATGGGGTCGAGGCATTTCCTTCGCCTTCAAGTTCTTATCCGGACGAATGGGATCGAGGCATTCTCCTCGCCTTTGAGTTCCTATCTGGACAGATGGAATCGAGGCATTTCCCTCACCATCGAGTTCCTATCCGGACGGATGGGATCGAGGCATGTCCCTTGTCTTCAAGTTCCTATCTGGACGGATGGGATCGAGGCATTTCCTCTCTCGCCTTCAAGTTCCTATACAGACGGATGGGATCGAGAAATTTCATCTCTCGCCTTCGGGTACCTATCTGGATAGATGGCATCGAGGAATTTCCCTTCGCCTTCGAGTTCCAATCCGGACAGATGGGATCGAGGCATCCCCTATCGCCTTCGAGTTCCTATCTGGATGGATGGGATCGAGGCATTTCCTTCGCCTTCAAGTTCCTATCCGGACGGATGGCATCGAGGCATTTCCCTTCGCCTTCGAGTTCCAATCCGGACGGATGGGATCGAGGCATCCCCTATCGCCTTCGGGTTCCTATCTGGATGGATGGGATCGAGGCATTTCCTTCGCCTTCGAGTTCCTATCCAGACTGATGGGATCGAGGCATTCCCCTCGCCTTCGAGTTCCTATCCGGACAGATGGGGTCAAGGCTTTTCCTTCGCCTTTGACTTCCTATCAGGACGGATGGATTCAAGGCATCTCCCTCGCTTTTGAGTTCCTATCCGGATGGATGGGATAGAGGCATTTCCTCTCTCGCCTTCGAGTTCCTATCTGGACGGAAGGGATTGAGGCATTTTCCTCACCTTCGAGTTCCTATCCGGATGGATGGGATCGAGGCATTTCCTTCGCCTTCAAGTTCCTATCTCGATGGATGGGATCGAGGCATTTCCCTTGCCTTCGAGTTCCTATCTGGACGGATGGGGTCGAGGCTTTTCCTCTCTTGCCTTTGAGTTTCTATCCAGATGGATGGGATCCAGGCATTTCCCTAGCCTTCGAGTTCCTATCCGAACGGATAGGGTCGAGGCTTTTCCTTCGCCTTCGAGTTCCTATCTAGACGGATGGAATCGAGGCATCTCCCTCGCCTTCGAGTTCCTATCCGGACGTTTGGGATCGAGGCATTTCCTTCGCCTTCGAGTTCCTATCAGAATAGATGGGATCGAGGCATTTCCTCTCTAGCCTTCGGGTACCTATCCGGACGGAAGTCATCGAGGCATTTCCCTTTGCCTTCGAGTTCCAATCCGGACGGATGGGTTCGAGGCATCCCCTATCGCCTTCGAGTTCCTATCTGGACGGATGGGATCGAGGCATTTCCTTCGCCTTCGAGTTCCTATCCGGACGGATGGGATCGAGGCATTCCCCTCGCCTTCGAGTTCCTATCCAGACGGATGGGATCGAGGCATTTCCCTTCACCTTC
>JAMKQA010004816.1:0-17495 GCA_024699735.1 Posidonia australis | reverse complement strand
CTGTCTTCTCAGTAGGAATGTTTGCAACTTCTAAGTTTATAAATTCCTTACCTTGGTCCTGTCTAATCTGATCAAAAAAACTAATTGCCTCATTTTTTGACCTTATAGAAATCCCAATATTCTCACAGAATGATTGAAAATGCTCATCAGAGTTCCAAAGCAGCAGATCCACTTGATTAGCATCAGTGTTAACTAAGTTATCCTTATTAGAGAAATCAGGATGCACCGAATAGGAATGATCACTGTTGGAAGCAGAACTATAATAAAGGCAGTCATTATTATCAACCAATTTTGACAAATATTACCTAGTGCATGCACTGGAGTAGGAGGTTGCGAAGATGGAATTTCAGATGAAATATTGCCCAAGTCATCTTGTTCATACAGTCGTAAATTGCCAATATTTTCTTGAATTTTGCCAGTGAGAGTTTCCTGGCCCTGAGCTCAGCTTCCACCAAATTAGAAGCAACATTGGGTAATACAGGGTTTGATTCCAGAGAGGAGGTGAGTGGGGTGTTATCTATTGGAATGAGGGGTGTGGTTATATTAGCTATCCCTGGAGCAGGAGGGGTGAGTAATAGACCCGCAGCAGTAGAGGAGGGTACTGGAGGAGTAGCAAAGGAAGTGGATCTTGTCCAAACATTCTTCCCAGATTTAGGGTTCTTCCCACCATTGTTTCCTCTCCAACCTTTGTTATTTTTAAAATGTTTCTTCATTGGATGTAGGTTTCTAGCTAAGGAGGAATGAGGTGTTTGCTTAGGCCAAGCAGAAGTAGTATTCTGGCTGGGAAGTGAAGAAGAGCAGATGTCCCAGCTGTGTCTGAACTTTATGGGGTAGACTGTTCTTCCAAATGCAAAGAACCTAGTATCAGGAATGTCCTTACTCGGGTGGATCTTGATTCTAATCCTAGCAAACCCCAGAAATTTTACTCTATCAATAGAGAGGTCAACCTCAAGTAGTTCAGCAAAATCTGAAAACATTTTATGAAAAACCTCTATACACTATAAATGATGAGGAATCCCTTCCAACAGGATCCAAATCCCCTCCTCCTTCAAGGTGAGGACCGCATTTGAACTGGGTGTCCAGTGGATGAAGGAGGCTGACAGTGACTGAAGGGAGGACCCGTAGAGACTAAGGGTTTCATTTTTAAGTTTAGGTGAAGAGAACTTTAGAAGAAACTTTCCAGGAGAAAAATCACTGACTTCAACCTTAATTTGTATAGGCCAGTTATGTGAGATGTGCTGGATAAGAGAATCCCTGGTTAGGTGTGATCAGTGACAATAACGCAACATGAGAAATGAAGCATAAGGTCACATGTTGTCTCAGAGGATGGTATTACAAACGGGTTTTGAGGAGAGAGCCCGGCCATAGGGGGAACAGAGGAAGTATCTAGTCTCTGCTCCTGAAAAAATCTACAAATCGCCACTGAATGAGTAGAAGAATTACGTTTGTAACAAGAACCAGAAAATCTACAGGTGTTTTTAATGTGGCCGCGAAGGCCACATTTAAAACAACGACCATTATCACGACAAAAGCTTACCGGAGGAGAGGGAGTTCTCCTCTTCTTTTCCACTAGCTTCCACTCGTGAGAATCAGAAGATACAGAGAGGCTAGCAGCAACGGTGCTGTTCTGCATTCGTTCAGGAGGAGAAGGGGATAGTAAGGCAGCAAAACGCGAGCCTCAACAATTTTTCCCAGTAGGAGAGGGGTATTGGTTAAAGTAAATCTCTGTTGCAGAGATTTCTGACAACCAAAACGGCGGAGCATTAAAAAGTTCATGGGAAGAGGAGCAAATTACACTCGCAGACGGTGGAGCCTTCTTAACGTTAATTTCAGAAGAGACGTGGTGAGAGAGAATATCTGGCGTAACAGATACATCCTCTGTCACGCAGGGATACGGGGACCCCACCAGATCAGAAAAGGCAGGTTGCTTAATATTAGATCCCGAATTAAACAAGGAATTGCAATTATCCGTAGGGTTATTAAGTCTAATATGGTTATTATCATCTACTAATCTCGGGGGGAAATACCGAGAGAAGCCCCACACAGAGCTCGAGGCAATAGTGTGGTCTGACAAGTCAGAAGACCCTGACTTCTCCGTCTCTCCTAGACTGAGACAGCGAGTCTCATCCCGGCGACCTACTGGCGACAATAATCTCACCGGAGCATCAAGGGGAAGAAGGGGATCCGAACTATCAAGGAAAAATAATCCCAATCCAATGGATCCAGAGGATCTCGAGACGTCCCAGGGAACAATCCTTGGGGGTGCCTTCTTCAGAGCTTCTTCAAAAAACACAGAATCACCAACGAAGGAGAAAGAAATTGGATAACACACCTCTGAGGTTTGAACATAGTTCAGATCCGACCACAAAGAACAAGAAACTAAGGTATATAGCCAGTTAGGAGATAACTCCTTACTAAAGTAAAAGCAATCCACATTTATATCTACACCATGCCAGGAATTAAAACCAAAATATGGAATATCACCGTATTTTACAATCAAAAGACCAGATCCAGACGTACCAACGCCATCCGAGATCGAAACACCCCTCAAAGGATAGGGGAGGCAAAGAGAAAGTTTTCTCAGATGCCAGGGATCTAGGCCAGACCCCAGATCCAAGGGGGAAGAGAGTTCTTTCCCCGCCCAACGCCCTAGATTGGGGGACGTCAAGGAAGAAGAGGGCTTAGGTTTTACCGATCGACGGCGAGCCTTGACAGGCAGCGAGATTAGTGCGAGGTCTTCCTCCTTTAAGCTGGCTTTGAACGCGACCCAGTTGAAGCCAGTGGCTTGTCTGAGCAGATCGCGAGAGCGGAGGCTATAAGGGAGGCGATTGCAGGAGCGACGGCCATTAATAGTTCAAAAAATTTGAATCTGCTAATCTACCAACCCACGATTAAGTTTGACTAAACAGCTAGGAATTGTACCTTCCGCTTGTAGAACACCGTGTTCCATTACTGCTTAACGCAATCTTAAGCCGTACCAGAAAAAATAGGCAGGGTGATACGTGTTTGTCTCATTAAGCTATTAATCATAGTTAGGTGTATCATTGCACTGCATCTTATTTTTAGGTAGCTGGGATTAACATAGCTGACTAGGCCAAAAATTATTATATATTAATTGTTTTGCCAATGGGTTTTTTTTTTTTGAGAAAAAAAAAAGAGAATTGCACGCGTACATATATTTCATCCTATTCGAGATCAAAGACACAAGACTTACGCATTAGGACTTCGATCATCACAAAGTCAGCATGCAGTTTTTCTCAAAAAATAAGGGTAAAAAACATATCATCCATAAAAATTATGGAGGAGGGAAGCTGCATGAATTAATCAAGGATTATCTGAATATGTTGGGTTATGTTGTTGATACGAGATCATTGAAAAGTGATCAAGTTTTTCGGTAATTAAAGTCATCAAATGGTTATGGCAAAATCACATTTGAATCACATCAAGATTTAGGCAGTACAAAAGGCAAATTCCCAAGTAATTACATACCAGAAAAATGGTACCCTCCCAGAGAACTGCCATTACAGTAGTAAAAATCGATGTTCATGTCTTCAAAATCTAAAGGGTTGGGACTGTCAAGAAGTTGTATTCTTAGTACACTGAAGATTTGTTTAGTAAAGCTTTTAGATAACTTCTGGACATATAGTTTCTTATAAAAGCTGAAATAGTCTAAAAGTTCCATCAAATATCCTCAAATAATAGTAAACTTCTTAGAATGATACAACTTTTGGAACAATATTTCGTTTATATTTCTAGAAGTTGGAGATTGACAACTTCTAGTCAAAAGTTGGTTTTTGTATTTTTCCTTATTTACCCTTCAATAATTTATATTATTACTTAAAACTTTCTTCATATTTACAAATTTGCCATTGACTACATCTTCCTCCATTCCCCAAATCCTTGAGTCTCCTCTCCTCTTCTCCTACCATCCTCCACGGCGATAACAGGTCATGCACGACGATAGACGGGTTATCCACGACGACAAGCAGGTCATCTATGACAATGACAACTATGATGCGTGACTTCCTCTCTTCTCTTGCTTTCCTCCTCACCTCTTGTACAATACCTCGGCTCCTCTCTTCTCATGGTTTCCTCCTCACCTCCTCTCTCGCTCAGCGACGACGACTGTGGTTCTTCTCTTGTTTGGCTCTTCTATTCTCTATTCTTATGCTCTCCTCCTCTCCCACCAACCTCACATCTACGTCCAGACCTCTCTTCTTTATAGTTGTTATTGTTGTTGTTTTCAAGATGAGAAACAACCTGTTTCTAAGTCTCTCTTCTCAAACCTCTGCTTCCAAACTTATTTCCAGACCTCTCTTCTCAAACTTCTGCTTCCAGACCTCTCTTCTATTTCTATAATTTCTCTGGTAAAACCTATTTCTCTGATGAAACCTAATTTCTTTGTACATTGATATCTGTAAAACCTATTTATCTGTATGATTTCTATTAATACATTGATCTCTGTCACATAATTTGCATAGAGAAATAAACAATTATTATGATCTTTTTAATGTATTTTGTGTTATTATGATGTTTGTTGCTAAATGAAGTTGTTCTATGACCTCTGTTAAAATGTTATTATGATCTGTGTTATAATCTGTTTATGGTGTTATGATCTGTGTTATGATATGTTTATGATGTTTATCTCTGGTAAAACTCATTTATAGATAAGTACTCCTATATATCTTTGAAGTTGAAATATGATATGATGTTTATTGTTGAAAATATCATATGATTTTTTTAAATTTGTTAGAGTAACTTGTTGATGGCTTCTCGGGGCGATTATTCTGATTATGATAGTGCTTTTAATGACATGGAAAGTGATGAAGAAGATTTTTATAAGAATGAAGAGTTAGAGGATGTTTTAATTGCACCTATAGTTCACTTGGTGCAGTATTATATTGAGAAATATCTAATTAGAAGAATTGTACATGATACTCTTTTTATTGGTAACTAAGTTGTCCAGAACATGTTAAATAGACATCCTAGGATATGTTTTGACCTTTGCAGGCTTCTACCTTAGTGTTCATTAGACTATGTTCTATTTTTAGAACAAAGGATTACTTGAGTAATAGTCGTTAAATTTCAATAGAAGAATAAGTTAGGATCTTTTTACAGATTATTACTTATGGACATAAAAATCATTTTGTCCAACATTTTCTGCAATATTTTGGAGAAATCATTAGTCGGTATTTCAACCTAGTATTGGATACCATTTGTATTTGGTCTCATAAAATCATCCAACCTAAGGAAAATTTGTTTAACACACTACAATATATAATACAATACAGGAATGGCAAATATTACCCTTCTTTCAAGGATTGTGTTGGAATAATAGATAATACTCACATCCATGTAATTGTTCTCTAGGATCGACATCTTATTGTCAATCATGGAGTGCATGCTAGGTTAGTAACAACATCATAAGTTAATGCAGGAAGATGTGCTAAAAATTCCAAGTTCCTATGTTAGAACTCACAATTCTTGATTTTCTTGTAGATTCTTGGAAGACAACTCGATCTAATACATAATTCTTTTAGTTCACCAATTGGGTGATAAAAGGACCCCTTATTGAAACATATTCTTCTCTGCGTAAAGTTACGAAGCTATTGTTTTCTACTCACTTTTTGTTTCTTCTTTAGCTTTACTTCTCTTTATCCATCGTAGACCTTCATGGTAGAGAAAAATGAATCAAAATGTTAGCCATAGAGCATTTTTTCTTTCCTCTCTTCCTTTTTCTTTGAGCAAGTCCTCCTCATACGTAGGGACTTTCTTGTTCTTTTTCATCATCTTATTTGAAGAATCCACAATTGTTCATATTCTATATTATAATAATAGACTTATAAAATAGAATGTATTGTTCCATAACAATGTTAGCTTCATAACTAATAATGTATTTCTTACACAATTATAAAACCGATAATTAGGATTCTGAGATGTTTTTAACATCAATTGCCTTGTTAATTCTCCACAATAACAATATGGTAGCAATAAATATATAGGGTGATACATCAATGTAACTTTCTTCTAGTTCTCATTGCAAAACAATATCACAAAGAAATAAATTATCAAATATTTAAGTATTTAGAGCTATAGAGAAAAAATAGAAAACACCTGCATCCAAATGAAAGATAAATGTTTATCTGAAAAAATAGAAAATCCCTTCAAAAAAAAAAAAAAACACCTACATCCAAATGAAAGATAAATGTTTATCTGAAAAAATAGAAAATCCCTTCAAAAAATTCTTGCATCTGAAAAAACTAAAAAACCCTTCAAGAAAAAGAGATGGTGGAACACAAAATCCCCAAGTGACATACAAATGTTTATCTGATTTGATTAGGATCCCTACATCTAAATTGATTCAAACATGAACATAAGGAATTCAACAAGGTTCAAAGAACTTTAACAAAATAGTGAAAAAACGCAATAACATTCGATTTTTAAATGTTGCTAGGTTACCTCATCAGTTATCGTTGAACCTTGTCGGTAATCAATTGACAAATAATAGACTTGACGATATCGTGGTTCGTAGGAATCATCGAGAAGGAGTGGGGATGATGATGGTACTCCAGCCATGATGTCTGTGCTACAGTCGTCATTAGATGTTAAAGAGAGAAGTTAATGCTTTTTGTTGCCACCACTACTAGATGTTCTCACCGGTGTCATCGATGGAAGAATGGGCGAGAGAGAGAAAGAGGGGCTAACGTTGTAGGAAGAGCATCTAGCAAGCGTCTAGTGGGAGGAGGTTGGAAGAGAGAGAAAAAGAGAGGAGATTGGCTAGAAGCCTTGAAGGAGAGGGAGGAGGCTGTTGAAGAAATGGATTGTCAAACAAATAGGAGGCTAGGAGGGGCGAGAGAGGAAGAAGAGACTAACCGGAAGGAAGGAGGCTACCGTGTGGTAGAAGGGAGGAGAGAGAGAGAGAGAGAGAGAGAGAGAGAAAGAGGAGACTGTTGTTTGATAGATAGAAGGGATAGGGCTGTAAATGGATAAGAATAGACCTACTAATCCGATCCGACTCAATTGTTAAGAATGGATAAGGATAGAGGTTTTATCAACCCGTTTACCGATTACTCGCTTCACCATCTTCTTAGTAGATAAGGGTAAATGTATACTATTTAAGGACACTCGTTAACCCTTTAACCCGTAAGTATAACTGTTATTACACACACACACACACACACACATATATATAAAGTTAAACCAAACCTTAAAAATAAAAAATCTTTATTCCTTACAGTTAGCTCTAAACCATACTATCATACATCCTTTAATCTCTATTCCCAACTCAAATGACCAATTCAACGAAAAAGTAGAAAACATTATCAACTCAACACTTAATTGACTACTAATTCATTTGCTTGATCTTTGTACATAATCTTATACATGTAAAAAAATTAATGGAAGTAAGTTTTTTTCTTCTTCTTTTTTGGTTGGATTGTGGGATATTTAACATACTATAGCAAGTTAGTAGATTTTAAATATAACTTAAAACAAATAATGTGTGATCAAATATACCTTATCATTACAATAGAATTTGATGACCCGTTAACCCACATCGCTACCTGCTAACCAAAAGGATAATGATTAAATTTTTTTGGAACGGGTATTGACCCGACTCGACCCGTCACCTACTAACAAAGGACGGATAAGTGTAAGGATCAACCCTATATCCGACCCGACTTACAGCCCTATGGAGGGACAAGAGAGAGAGAGAGAGAGAGAAGGGCTAACTCACCATTTGGTAGAAGGGAGGAGGTTGTTGAACATCTCTCTTCTTCTTCTTTTGAAACCAGTAAATTATTACATATATTAATAATTTAAAAATTCACTTGGCTATGAGTCCATTGCCAAGTGATGAATCTATCTAAAATTTAAAGGTGTACAAAAATTATCCCTTAGGGACTACATAAAAGTCCACAAAAAACTTGAAGATATTGAAAATCCCATAATATCCTAAGTCTTGATGTTTCATATAAGACTACTAAATATCACTGCCTGATTTTGAATGGAGAGGGTCAAATGGAGTTGACTCATCAACACTTGGCTGGACGATAGTAGGAGCAAGAGGACCAGAGAAGGGAATGACAAGTCCAATAGATGATGCAATAGACTGAGCCGTCACGTAGGCTTGGTCCACCTTCCATTCTTTCTACGTTCTCTACAAAGCTTAAGTGATTTCTTCATTACTACACGAACCGACAGTAACGTTTTCTATCCAAAACTTTGTCAATGAAATGATACTAAATACAGTATAAAGTGTAGATTTTGTTAAGTTTCTGAATATCAGATTATTTCTCTGTAGCCAAATATTCCATCAGACTACAGGCACAAGCAATACCTAAAGACTATGATTCCTAGAAAATTTCATGCAATTATCCATGAGTAGGCAATTATCCAACTTTGTATTAAACATAATTACAGAGTCGAATAAAAAGAAACTCCAAATTTTCTACACAAAAGAACAATTCATTAGGATATGCCTAACACTTTCTTTTCTCATATTACACGACAAGCAGTTAACATTGTCTTTCCATCTCTTTTTTTCTAGGTTTTCTTTAGAAAGGATTTTGTCATTAACAACTAACCAGAAAAAGATTTTAATCTTCAAGGAAATCTTGGTTTTCCAAAGAATATGATATAACTTGGTTTTTAATCCTCCATCAGTTTTTTTTTCATAACAACTTTTAACAAAGAAAATTTATCCATTGAAAAAGTAAGTATCCATTTTATTTTATCCTCCTCCTAGGTAAAATTTATTGTATTCATAATATCCGAAAATTTGTCCAGTTACCATTGAAGAGTATTAATGTTTAATAATCTTATATCTTCTAGTTTAAACAGGATATCAAAGAAGTAATTATATTTACCCAACATCCTCTTAACACTACTTTTTTTTCATTACATATCTGAAACAATTCAAGGAGTCTTGCTTTTAATCGAAATATCCCCCTTCGATTTGTTTTCCCAGAAAATTACATTTTCACCGTTATTCAGAGAAAATCTTGTAAAAACATTGAGAACTGTAAAACTATTTTTATGTTTACCTAAAGTGAAAATCCCTTACTATTCTAAGTATTTAAAAGACTTCCTATCTTAAAAGTACAGTAGTATCTAACCTTAATTAGACTAATCCACATATAATTAGAATTGTCAAGCTACATAGTAGTTTACATTTTAATGCAATGTTAAAAAGTCCAACGTCTCTCTATTTTTTACTTGTAGATTTAAAAATATTTTTGTCATTCAATATAAATCAAAATCATAACTAGGTCTTTATTTTATCAAACAAACTTCTATATTTCATAGAAACTGACTTCTACAATTTATATCAAAAGTTAATTTTTAACAAATAAACTAAAAACCACCTTCTCCCGTAAGTCCTGTCAAATGAACCCTAAAGGTAACAAAAAGCCTAGTGCTCTGAGATAGTTGAATAGACATTTGTGTGGAGCACTTTTTTTGTGGAAGTGTTCCCTACTTCACATCGGAAAGGTCAGGAAGAACATTGCCTGATCCTTGAATATAATCTCGTGGCAGTGCTGTAGTTGGCCAGAGGCTTTTTTTTTTCCCAAAGCACCGGGATACTGTGGACTGTAATGTTAAATCATTATGGCCAATGACAAAGAAATATACACTTGATTGCGTAATTTACAACAATTTCGCACATAGACCATAAAATTTCAATAAGCCATGCAAAATATTAGTATGGTCTACCTTGAAGTGTTCTTTCAAAAACTAATCACGTTTCTGGTAAAAAAGTCAGCATTTGTTGCTACCTGCAAGTGACATGCTGAAGAATGCTGCAAATTAAGAATAAGAGGTGGAAGTAGCATTTGAACATAGTAATAAAGAAGATTCTTGAAAAGATGATGATGAAGAAGAAGCTTTTTATGTGCAGTTGGGAACTAACATAAATTGCTCCAATTCCTCTTCATTTCATTGTTTGTTTTTTAAGATTTTCCACGGCAACACCTAATGATTGCTAATGTAAAATATCATGAGTTACAATTGATAGAAAAAGGTTGAGAAATTGAAGATACTTCTTAAAGAACCCAGAGGAGATTCTCAACCATTGAACACAGTGGTGAAAGGAAGCTGAGCTGCAGGATATGCAAAAGAAAATAGTCACAAATAACAGCAGTTAGTTTTCTCTATAGGAAAATATGTATATCAACATGTTTAAAACAGAACAAGACATCTTTGTCGTTCACACTTCTTTCAAGAGGTGAAGAGTATTTTCGTTCTTCATTATAGCAGGGTTGAGAGTATCAAGTATCAAGACAACCAAAAACCTCCAGAAAGGTATTTGAATGATACAACCACTCAAGGAATAAGGATAAAGGGGACTCATTGGGTGAACGACAACATGAATAAGGCTTGGTAATTAAGCAGTTTGGGAGAATTATGTATGGATTTAAGAGTTTACACAAAACACAATAAACATTTTGGGTTTTCAAGTTTGGCGGAGAATGGCTTTGCATATGGCATTTTACTCTTCCATGCATGTGACACGTCCTTTCTATTAGTCGAACCACCCAACTTAACCATCACAAATTTCTATTAAATAAAACACACTCTTGTGCCAACTTCTGATCCATCAAAAACACCAAATATCACATTATCACATTTCCTCTAAGGATGTCAAATGAAATCCTGTAATAGATCATTGCCTTTCACCAAACTCTATTTAATCCCCAATTCATCATATAGTTCTTGCTAAATATAAACAGAAAAGTCATTAGTCGTCTAAGTAAATAATTATTATGAGAACAATGAATGTAAATGAACAAAAAAAGAGATCCACCTAGGACCAAGAGTTCAGCAAGCATGTATTATTTTCAAGTTATTTCTTTTGCCTGCTGTAATTTTCAGAAAACCATTGCACTCTTACATTTAAAGCGGTCATCCAATAAAGATTCCACTGATGTTATTCAATAAGATGCCAAAAAAACAATGAACTCATTAGTTAATAAGCAAATTTCTAAAAAAATTCAGTTATCATAACCTCAAAGGTTTCAAAAGCCACTATGAGTCTATGACAAAGGAAGAAGAAGCCAATCCAACTTCTGGAGAATGTAGACTACTAGAGTTCAAAACAATGTAGCAGTGCTGCAATTCCAAATGTAAATATAAGTTAACAAAGTGTTGCACATGAACACCATCCTCTGCAGACCAAATCGTACATTAGAACATCAAAAAGGCTCTGATTACCCCCACACTTGGGAACCAATTAGCATGAGGTTCGATAAATGAAAATCACAATTAAGATACCTGTATGGTGACTTATACCACGAGTTGTTCTGCTCAGGAAAAGTCCTGAATGATCGTTGGTGTGCCTACATTCGCCACAATTTTTTTTCTGTTATAACGGGGATGGCTTGCTGTTGGAGTGGCTGAGCCTTCAAGGAAATATAGCCATTTCAAGTCCCCGTTGATTTCACAGTAGCATCAGTTCCCCCTGAAGATCTCCACTTCCTATGTCGAGGACCATGAAAAAGCTTTCTCGTTTGAAGGCGTTCCTCTATTGAGCTCGGTTCGGAAGTAGGAGCTCCTTTAGATTTCATGGTAGCGTTAGTGCCCTCTGAAGACCTCCGTTTCTTATGTCGACGTCCTTGACAAACCCTTCTCAACTGATGGAGTTTCTCTGTTGAGCTCGGCCCAGAACTAGGGGCTCCTTTAGTTTTCTCGATCCTAGCAGTTTGCTTTCCCTTTTTTGACGTTCTTTTCGAAGCAGAGACTTTCCGACCAACAGATGCATCTACTTCATCATCACTATCATCCTCACATTCAAAAGGATGGGAAATCGATAAACCTTCTTTCTCCCCCTCCTCATCCTCATCATCATCCTCCTCTTCCTCCTCCTCCCCATCATCTATTTCATCTTCGTCACCACTTCCCAAGCCCACATTGCCCTTTTCACGACGAGCAGCAGCTGCATCCTCTTTCGCCAACTTATGCATTAAATGAATGTACTTATACCTCATAGTCATCAATGGATGCTTGTCAACAGGGAGATCCCTCTTGTAGGCATCCCTTAGAACCACAGTCTGAATCATGTTTTTAAAAGACACATAGAATATCCCCGGGTAATTCACCATGGCCTTCTTGAACCCCGACCTCAGACCCACATGCTCTCCAAGCAATAACAAATCCTCCTTCACTGTCTTCTTCCCCACAAGAAGATGGAGCAACTCGTGCATCACCCCGACCGTCCACTTCTCAGCAATCGGGCTCGACTTATCGAGCTTACCGCCCTCCTCGTCGTAAGGGGATACGTAAGGAAGCTTCTGCCACTCCTCCATCCACTTCTTCACCTTCTTATCCATCTGAAACCCCGTCGGATAACTCACATTGAATGCCAAAGATTCCCCCTTTCTCTGCGCAGAACCGGCCTTCCTCTCCACAGCAGACACCGCGAGGTCCTTATTCCAGCAGACGAGCTCCAGCTCATTGCTCGGCGAGATAACCTGGAAATAGTCGGGGAAACCGGGGAGAAGCGACTGGACGTAATCGGGAGGAAGACCCAAGTCCCACCGGAGCTGGTCCACGACGAAAAGAGGGATCTTTTTGAGGCGAGTGAGCATGAGAAGCCGGAGGAGCCGGTCGGCGGACTCCGACTTGCACGAGTCGTAGACGGAAATCTCCTCCTCGTGGAGGCGGACGAGTTCCGGGGTAGCACTGATGGTGGGTTGGTAGAGGGTGGAAGGAGGAATGGAGGAGGAGGAGGAGGAAGAGGAGGGAGGGGGAGGGGATGGGGAGTGTTCGAGGAAGACGGAGGGGTACTTGCGGATGAAGCGGATGGGGCGGAAAGGGAGGGAGAGGTGGTAGCGCTTGGCGGAGATGGAGGAGAGGGGGAGGGAGGAGGAGGAGGACGTGGTGGGGTTGTGGAAGAGGAGAAGGTCCTTGAGGGCGTGCAGTGGTCGGAGGTGCTTTTCCTTCTCGACGGCGTGGTCGAGGCCGCGGTCGCGGACCCATTTGAGCGTGGCGTCGACGAAGGTTGCGGTTTGCTGGTAGCGTGAGGGGAGAAGGTGGGAGGAAGACGGGGTGGTGATGCGGCGGAGGAAGGGTGGAGACATGGTTTGGGGTTGGGAGCAGTGAGGGAGTGGGGCCGAGGGGGTTATTGGAGCGTGGTATTGATATGTTTCCTTTTCTTTTGTGTATGTGTGCGTTGTTGAGATGGGCCGATACCTGATGGTGTGCGTCGTGTCGTTTATAGTGTTGAAAACTTGAAATCAGGTAAAATGCAAATCTGCTATGGACAGAAATGAAAAACGATATTAAGGGGAGTATTTTTTTTTTTTTGGTTAAATGTTCTAGGATTCGAATTCGAGTTCTCTGACGAGTTTAAAATTCGCTCGGTCACTGTGACAATAAGACATTGTCATTAAGGAAAGTATCTTACTTCTACACAAGGTGCATACTAACACCAAACGTTAAGAAAAAAAATTGAAGTTACTCGTGATATTGTTTTACAAAATTGTAATTAATTATTAGTAATCGCAATTATTTATTTGCAACTGTAAATTTCATCATCCATATGTTTTAATGAATGATTAAGATTTAAAGTTTTTGATATCTACCAAAATATTTTTTACCTATGGAGTACCATAAATACACCTAAAAAAAGATGATTTGAAGAATATTAGTGGAATTTCTTAACTTGAGGTTAAGTCAGGGTAAAAAAGGCATTTGGAAACTTAGAATTTGTTTTCTACCTGTTAAATTACTGTAGATAATTATAGATAGGGTACTTATGTATTCCTTTTTTTATAAATCACTTTCTTATTTTTGTGGGTTTATTTACGATCATTCCTAACAAGCATATGAACATCCATCATAAGTTTCTAATGCCAATCTCTTCATGATGTGTTTCATTGTTTAATTTGTTACTGTACAGTGATTCATACCTTAAGTTGCTTTCTACCACTTTGATTCAATTGTAAGATAAATAGTGAGATTTTGATTAATTAATCAGAAAGAGAGGGGGTAGAGAGAGAGAGAATACATAATTTATGATAAATGATGGGGTTCTCTTTAATCTTTTCAAGAAAGACAACAGAAGTTATGATCTTTAATATCCTTCTCTCTCCTTGGCTCTCTCTCATGAATACGTGAGGACTCATCGTCCTAATTTATAGATTTTATTTCCTAAAATCTTACTCTCATTCTTAATCTCTGACCTCCTTTAACTGAGTAAAATCCACTCATTTCCTTAGAACACATGACACATGTATAATGAAGTAATAATAAACCCATAACACTAGATTCCGAGTGAATTCTTAATAAATAGTACTCATCCACTAAAGAAGTTCAATTTTTTAGACCCTAACACTCTATTAACTCCAAATAAATCGATTTGAAGTTTGACGAAACAGTAAAATGTTGAGATTAAAATGTAATATCAGCAGTTTGTATAAGCCAACTGTGGATTGATCATGCGAATTGGTACTACGAATAAGTTCCAGGGATTGGTATCGCATTTTGGCCAATTCAAAAATCTAGAATTAATGTAAATCATGTATTAAAATTGATACCTATTTGAATGTAATCTAGATGAACTGAAACTTGATTATCTATGGTTGTATGAATATTTATTGGTAATAATCATGACTGATTTGTGTTTAATTCTCCCTATTATACTTATGTTTTTCTTTGGTTCCTTATAATGTGTAGTATTTTGTGACCAGTTGTGACATTTGGGCTTGATTATCCTTTTTTAATTGTAAACCATGTAATTAATTATAATATTGTATAATCGATTTATTAATGGATAATTTGTTGTTTTTAGGACATGTGGAGATTTGTTGGCTTTTTGTGTATCTGTTTGTATGGTGGGACCAATGTGGAATCTGGTCTGAGGATGCATAATTGTCTCGATTTACGTATCCATCCTTTTCTCCTTTCTCTTTTCCTTTTCTTTTATTTCCTCTCTTCTTAGCCCTCACGCGCGAGAGTCTTCCTTCTTCCCTATCTTTTCTTTATTCTTTCTTCTCTCCTCACCCGTGCCACCATAGAAAACTTGTGCCGTCCCGTCCCTCCGACCCGAGGGTGATGGAGCCAATGGTCGGTGCGATGCGGGGAGGAGGAGATAAAGAGGAAGGGGAGCTGAAGGGAGGAGGCAAGTGGAGGGGAGGGGAGGCGAGCTAAGAGAGAGAGAGAGAGAGAGTTTGAGGTGGAGTTGGTACCCAAGAGGAGAGGAGCTCCGAGTTCGCGACCGTTGGTCGCTGAGGACTATAGGAGTCTTACCAGAGAAGCACGCGTAGGGTGGATGTCGCCGGAGTACTGATCCAGGTACGCAACCCCCTTCTTTCCTTCTTTTCCTTCGTTTTGAAAAAATAGATTAAATGGATGATAAATCATGGAAAAATAGTAGGATGATGGAATGGTGCGAATGACTTGAATGAGTAGATATCATGTTAGGTTGTATGATTTTCGTGAGTTTTTGGTATAATATTCTATGCATGCTACAATGTTGCGAAATGAGTCTCTTGCCTTATGATTTTATTTGGAACAACATGCTTAATGGATTTGTAAATGATTTCAAGTGTTTTGAAGTAGACTTGGAGTTCTACACCCTATGTTTAATGTGTAATTTTTGGTATATGTTTGATAGGTCTGTCAGAGGTCCCAATTCCAGCAAATGAATGGGTAGGACATAGGGGAAGTTTACTGAAATTGGGAATTTTGGTATGCCAATTTTGGTTCGGCATACCGTTTTTCTGTTAGTATTCGACCAGAGACCCTAATTCGATAGACCAAAAATGATCGGTCTTCCGTTTCAGAGGATTTTGGTTAACCAAAAATATTTTGATCGACCGAAGCAGGGATTTTTGGTCGACCGAATCTTAAATTTGGTCGACCGTTCTGGGTGTTTGATGCCCAGTTCGGTATACTGATCTAATTTGGCCTGTCGAACTTGACCCCTAGCCTATATGAAATAATGATTATGAAAAATGGAAATAAATGGTTTTGAATGGATAATGAGCATGTATTAATGAAGTTTTCCCCATGTGGATGACATAGATGAATATAGAATTCAATAGATAAAATTAAATGTGGTTTTGAGCTTGAAGCTTTCAAAAATGAAAGAAATTGATAAGTGTTTGGTTTAATGTGGTTTTTGGGCATGAGACCCAATAATGGATATGAGTACATGGTTTTACATGATTTTGAGTCTGGGACCCAAATAGAGGGTTGTGTTTGCATGAGAGTAATCTCCTACAAAGAAACGAAAATGTGTAATGGTTTTAAAGAAAACCTAAGAGTTTTGAAAAAAAAAGAGAAATGATAATATGTTGTGGAACCACGATGGATTGGTGTCGATAATGTGATAGGAGATTGGTGTCGACAATGTGGTAGGAGATTGGTGTCGACAATGTAGTAGGAGAATGATACTTCAATAAAATCAATTGTCAGATATGACCGTGGTTGCTAGTGTGGGACTACGAGGGGTTGCTGTCAGCAAATTGATAAGATATCAATTGTTAGATACGACCGTGGTCATCGACCTTGAAACGGTGTAGGTTGAGCCTGGGTATATGAACCTAGGTATTCGGATCACTGATGGGATGTCAGAAAAAGACATATCCCCCTGCTTATGAAATAAAATTGAGACTTGTTGGCCAGGGTGATGTCCTCCCACACGGGGAACTTCACTGCGGCAGTGTAGGAAGGTAGGAGAAATGGTGTCCTCACCTACTACTTGTGTGCCTAGTTACCTCTGATCAAGGTAACACTAATAAGAAAAGTGGAAATAAAATGTGTGGTTTTAGCTAGAGTGAGACTTGTGTTTTGTCTTTAGATTCTAGCAAGGAATACGCGTCATATTTTAACCAGTTGCCAGCCAATATATATAGCTTTATTTTGAGTATGTGAGGCCCTATGTTTTAGGCTGGTGTAGACACCTCGATTTTGAGGTGACCCATGGATGAGCTTTCTAGATGATGCTTTGGATGCGACTAAATCAAATCTAAACCTATAGCAGGCCTGCAGCCCAATTAGAAATCTAGACAAGTAAGGGAGCACACTTAGCAGGCACACTTATCTAGCATACTTAGCAGGCACACTTATCTAACACACTTAACTGGCACATCCAGCTAGCACACTTATCTGGCACGCCTAGCTAGCACACCTCCCTGGCACACATAGGTGGCGCACATAGTAGGCGCATATCACAGGCGCACAACCACTTTTCAGGCTGCTGGCTGCTAGCTTTCCACCTCCCATGGC
Source organism: Posidonia australis (assembly GCA_024699735.1). Lineage (NCBI taxonomy): Eukaryota > Viridiplantae > Streptophyta > Magnoliopsida > Alismatales > Posidoniaceae > Posidonia > Posidonia australis. Next base: position 266 of record JAMKQA010004816.1, on the reverse strand, counting down.
TGTTACCTCCAGCAACGAATATGCCATGGAATCTTCCAGGCTTTTCGCCTACGAGGCCCCTTGCATTCCATGAAGTGACCCTTGAGAGTTTCCTATAAATAGACACCTATAGGTTGCCATTGGAGAGATTAGAAAAGTTGAAGACACACAATTGCAACCAGAATTCTGCAGCCGTCCCTTTGAGCTCTTAGCTTTCTTCTTGCATCCAGAGATATTCTCAGCCCTTCCAGAGCATCAAGGAGCTTATTATCTTGGGTCTTCTTTGA
>JAMKQA010004814.1:0-13704 GCA_024699735.1 Posidonia australis | reverse complement strand
CACAGGAACACGCAAAAAGAAGCCAGCCCACGAGGCCTAAGTCCAAAAGCACAAAACCACACAATGGGCCTCGGAACAGTAACACCTGTCCAGGAAATAAAATTCATAAAATGTAAATAATTACAAAATGAATTTTACAGGTGTTACATAAACGGATACGGATACGGATATTTTGCGAATATACCGTATCCATTTGCACCCCTAGTATGTGTCCTAATGCTCTGAAAGGTCACTCGAGTTGTGGATTAAACACTGGTCCAAAGATATTGCACGGATATAACCATAGATCTAGTAATATCGAGTGGCCAACGTCCTCACTTTGCTACATGCAAAAGCTAAGCTATCATGCATAAATGAGTATGAAATCAGACTGGAGTCATCCTGATATGTCCAAGAGAACACCCAAAGAAAACTAGAAGCAAAGCAAGTCAGGTACCATACTAAATATCATGCCAAAAGCCACTGTTGGTGCACTGAAATAGGCAAGTGCGCCTATTTAGTGCGCCAGACCTGTGCTCCTATTTGGTGCGCCACCGTAGTGCTCCACTAAAGTGTGCTAACAATGTGTGCCACTAAAGTGAGACCCAAAAACTGCGAAACAGACAGTGAGCTAGACTGATATGCTATGCAATATGAAATCTTGCAAACATGCTCATGACCATTTGAAAATGCATCCTAGACATCTAAAAACTTGATTGCATAAAGGTTCATCCTTCTTTCATAAAGCCATAAAAGAAAGAGTAAACCCTAGACTCCATGATATGGGTCTTGTGCTCAAGGGCAATAAGCCTCACACAAGACCACAAAACTCCTATTTGGATAAAAATCAATGAACCCCAGCTATACTACTTGGATCTAGATCATGGATTGGTGCAAAAGAACCCTCTAAACAAGAGTCCAGGAAGCCAACCAGTTCACCACACCCTAGTGGCAGGCCAGCTTCACTAGATGCAAAACTAATGCAAACAATGTTATTACATGATGAAACTGTGCAAATAAGATCAAACACCAGAAAAATCAGAGTCCATGACAAGCAGCAAAGCATGCAATCCATGATGCAAAATCCTACTTTTGCATTCTGTTACCGAACTGGTGCACCAGGATGGTGTGCCAATAATGTGCTCCAGCCTAGTGTGCCAGTTTGGTGCACTCTAAATACTCTGTTTTCAGACTGTGATATGATTTCAGAGTCTGGGCTGAATGTATGCAACTAATTACATTAATGACAATTCAGATCTGTAACCTAGATGCCAGGGAACATAATCATGCCAAACAACCAAGCCTAAAACATTCATATCACTCTCTCTTTATTCATGCATATTCATGGGTTCCTTAAGACTATAGCTACCTATGGAGGATTTTATGATTCATGCAACTACTTGGTTGATTTAGCGAGCATGGGGACATGATATAGCATGCAAAGGGGTGCATCACAACCCATGTTCCATGGCCAATAGCCTCATAGGACTATGATACATTGCCGAAAAAGACCACACAGTGTAAGAAGTCATCATGATAATCAAACAGTGAATATATAAAAGAGCATCATAAACATCCAATTAAGCAAAAAGTGCAAAGAAGCATCAACATACAAACATTATATCAGCATAGTTTGCAGTGTAAGCTTTATTCAGAATATCATGCAAAGCCCATGTGAATGTGGGTGAAGGAACATACCTATGATGTCTCTTTCTTAGGTGGCTCAAGGTGTCTCCTCCTTGCTGCTTTGGACACAGTTCAGAGTGCTCAGGGATGCAAAAGGGTGCCTTGAAAGTGATGCACTAGTTGCTAAGAGGTGGTCAATTGCCAAGTGAGCCTAAGGCATTGCTCATGGGTGGCTCTTAAAGGAGGTGAAGTTGTAAAGCCTTGGAATGATAAAAGTCCTAGAAACCAATAGACTTGCGTAGATTCGTAGAAGAATATTAACAGGTATAGGTTACAAGTGTAGAAGATGGACAACCAACAACCAGCACTCTGAAAAGTGGTTGTGAGCCAGCTTGATGCGCCACCTTGGTGCGCCAAGATGGTGCACCACATTGGTGCGCCATGATGGTGCACCATCATTGGTACTCCATCATGGTGCCCCACATTAGTGCTCTAATATAGTGCTATCCACCTAGCTGCCTAGATTATTGATTGGACCATGGGCTTACGGTGGGTCTATGTGATGATCCTGGACTAATCCAAATGTCAAATAGGGTTCGAAAGTGGTTAAGCTTGTCGTGTCCAAAGCAACATCCTTCTGGAAAGTTTGCCTACGAGCTGCCTCAAAATTAGGGTGGCTACAGATGCCCCTCTCTAAGCGAGGTCGAAGGATGAAGGGAACCGAGACCGATGCTTAGGGTTGACAGGATACCCCTATTTTGAGACTGCGGAGAGATGATGTTTGCTATAGGCATTGGGTCACTTATCCGATGGATGCACGGAAAGTCATGACTTGTTGCCAAATGTGAAATGCAAATGCAAAGTGCAACTAATATGCATGCGAGTGCCAAGCCAAATGCTGAAAATGCAATGCCAATGCAAAATACAAATGCAAGAGCTGATGTCGAATATAAGTGCAAAGCTAATGCTAGTGTTGCACACACAAGAATGGATGTTGAAAGTAGATGCAATGTTGATGTTAATGCTGAAGTGATACTGCAAAAATTAAAGAAATCCTAGACACAGTGGGAATCACTCGCATGGACATGATAAGTTGTCGGACTCATCAATCGGATTATTGAGGTTATCAACCTATGAAGATGGGATATGACAAGTCAACCAAGTCTTGTCATCCCAGTCACCAGACAGCTTGACGATTATCAACTAAGAAGTTGGGGGTACCAGCCCAAAGAAAAGGGCATGACAAAACGTATTATTTTTCAAGCAAAAAAGAAGACCCTGCCTGCACAGACTTAAGGCAAACAAAGGGATTTCGCGCCTGCGAGGATCCAGAAGAGAAAAAGATAGGATAGGAATTTGATCGCCCAGTCAAAGGTTGACTTTGATCGCCTGGTCAAAAGTCAAGTAAGAGGATTTTGTGCCTGCAAAATTCTAGGCAAAGGAAAAGATATGACTTGATTGCCCGGTCAAAGGTCGACTTTGATCGCCTAGTCAAAAAATCAAACAACAGGATTTCACACCTGCGAAAATCCATGAAAAGCAAAAGATAGGACTCTAATCGCTCGGTCAAAGGTCGACTTTGACCATCCGGTCAAAAGTCAAGTAATAGGATTTCGTGCTTACGAAAATCCAAGCAAAAGGACAGGATAGGACCTTGATAGCCTGGTCAAAGGTCAAGCAGTAAGCTTTTGCACCCGCGAAAATCCAGGAAAAGCAAAGGATAGGACTTTGATCGCCCCCTTTGACCACCTGGACAAAAGTCAAGCAAAAGGATTTCGCACCCGCGAAAATCCAAGAATAAAGCAAGAGAATAAGACTTTAACAACCTGGTCAAAGGTCGACTTTGACTGCCTGGTCAAAAGTTAAACAATAAGATTTTGCTACCCAAGAAAGCAAGGGATAAGACCTTGATTGCTCGGTCAAACGTTAACTTTGACCGCTCGGTCAAAAGTCAAACAGTGGGATTTCACGCTTGCAAAAATCTAAGGAAAGAGCAAGAGAATAAGATGTTGACTGTCCGATCAAAGGTCGACTTAGACCGCCGAGTCAAAAGTCAAGCAAAAGGATTTCGTGCCTGCGAAAATCCAAGGAAAAGGAAAGGATAGGACTGTAACCACCAGGTCAAAGGTTGACTTTGACCTCCTGGTCAAAAGTCAAGCAATAGGATTTCCCCCTCGCAAAAATCCAAGCAAAAGGACAAGATAGGACCTTGACCACCGGGTTAAAGGCCAAGCAGCAGGATTTTGCGCCCACGAAAATCCAGAAAAAGCAAAGGATAGGACCTTAGCAGTCCGATCAAAGGTCAACTTTGACTGCCTGGTCAGAAGTCAAGCAGAAGGATTTCGCGCTTGAGAAAATCTAAGGATAAAGCAAGAGAATAGGACCTTAACTACCCAATCAAAGGTCGACTTTGATCGCTAAGTCAAAAGTCAAACTACAGGATTTCGTGCCCTCGAAAACCCAAGAAATCAAGGGATAAGACCTTGACTGTCTGGTTAATGGTTGACTTTGATCGCCTTGTCAAAAGTCAAACAGAGGGATTTCGCACTCAGAAAAATCCAAGCAAAAGGACAGGTTAGGACCTTAATAGTTAACCCCCGGTCAAAGGTCAAGTAGTAGGATTTCACGCCCGCAAAAATCCAGGAAAAGCAAAGGATAGGACCTTGACGTCTTGGTCAAAGGTCGACTTTGACCGCCTGGTTAAAAGTCAAACAACAGGATTTCACGCTTGCAAAATTCCAAGGAAAAAGAAAAGGATATGACCTTGACTGCTTGGTCAAAGGTCGACTTTGACAGTTTGGTCAAAAGTCAAACAAAAGGATTTCGTATCTACGAAAATCCAAGAAAAGGATATGACCTTGACCACTTAGTTAATAGTCGACTTTGACCATCCGGTCAAAAGTCAAGTCGAGGGATTTCACACCTGCGAAAATCCAAGAAAAAAGGACATGAAATCAGAATCTCATATGTCTAGAGTGAGAATCCAAAAAGAAAAGCAATAATCCCTGGATTGTCCCCTAGGAAGGAAGTAGGCTTTAGTTGCACTCTGAAGGGCAAAATAGTAATTATGCTTGCTGCTGGTTCTATGACACAGAAACCTGTATTCTTGTTGAGATGTATGTGAAACATCCTTTGAAAGGACCTTGCTGAGGTTTCAATCTAATTTGACATTGTTTGTAGGTTTTGCAAAAAGCTAGGATTATTCGCAATTTTCCAAAACTTGAGGGACTTTATTGCAAATTAGCTTGATATGACAAATTTTTATGGCTGCATTGCTGCTGTGCTATGAATTCAAAATTCTGCTGAGTATTTACAAATTTCTACTTCAAACATAACTTCTCACACCTTCCATGGACTATTCTGCAAATTTTACAATGTAAGGGGGTTTTTTGCAAATTACCCCATCTAATGAACTTTTTGAGGCTGAGTGTTTACTTTCCTTGACACTTTGCATTCTACTCTTCAAATGCAAGCGGTGGAGTGCTGAGGATCGACAGTTTTCACGGTCATTTTACATTTTGGACTTGAGACATTAAATTATTTGCACTAGTATATGACGGAACCCAGATAAGTGTCATAACTGTCAAATCATATACTGTACTTATCTTGGAGCTACTTGTTACTACCAATAGATATTGCGCAATATTGTCATTATTTCCTTCCCCTCCTTTACTTTATTTTCCTTTCATTCTTTATTTCCCTTTCACTCTTTATTTCCCTTTCACTAACTCTTCTTCGTTATTTTACCTAACTCTTCTTCATTATTTTACCCTTTCTTATTTGTCATTCAATCACTCGTCCCCTCTTCTTCTTCCTCCTCATTTCTCTCCATTTCCCATTTCCCCTCACAGGTGACGAAACCCATTTCCCCTCTCTCCATTTCTCCTCCTCCTTTCCCCAATGAAACACCATTCTCTCCCTCTCTTCTCGTCAAGGCCGGTGGTGCTTGACCTCGGTGGTGCACCGGCGTGGTGCTCGAGGTTGGTGCGTTGGCTAGGTGCAGGGGCTTCGTGCTGCGGCGGCGATGGACCGGACTCTTCGGGATTGGCTGGAGAGGGGCTCGCTAGTGGATGTACTCTCTCTACCCCCTTGATCTCTTCCTCTCTTTTTTTTGTGCTTGCTTGCCTTTTTGGTTTTTGGGTGGCCGACGGCTGGATGGGTTCTGGCAGGTGGATGGCTGTGCGGGGGTTGGCCGGCGGTGTGCGTGTGGTGGTGGGTTCCGATGGGCCAAATGTGGTGCGTGCGGGAGGAGTAGAGTGGGCTGTGAGTGACGGTTTGAGCCGTGTGGTGGTGAACTCCAACAATTGGGTGGTGGCTTGAGATGGCGGAATGGGTTGCGAGTTGGTTCTGCCATGCAACACAAATTTATTTTATGCCGATCTTTAATTTATACTGCCATTGGTGCCAAAAAATGTAGATTGATGACATGTTTTTTTCCGTATTTGATTAGACATATATGCCATTCTGAGTCAGTTGATCCATAGTTCTGACCATGAACTAATTCGTAAATAGTCATCCATGTTTGAGTTATTTTCCATCCTTGAATCAATTTCTCACTTACCGATCCGTGTTTAAGCAAAACTATAATCAATAACAAAACAGTGGCAAACAAATAAATGACCAAGTTGTAAATGTCCATTTTTTCATGCACCAACAAAATTGATGAACCTCCACCTTGTAACTCTAATAGCAATAATAATAACGATGCTCAATAACAATAATGGTCATAATTCCCATATTTTCACGTAACTACCCTTGTTTTATTGTAATATTGAGCTATGCTTGCATCTCATTTAATCTACACTTTTACAAGGGACTGTTACGGCCAAAATGCTTAAACACATGCTAATGTACTTTGTTCGTGCATATCATGCTCTTTTATTCTGCCATTATCTCCACATTTTATGAATATACCAGATAAACAATACTTATATTGCCATGTTTTACCTCGAGGCTTGTGCTTTGCTGTGTTTGGATATACTGTATTTATTTTGCTTCACTCTACTGTTTAAATCCTGGTTTGACCCTTGCCTCCCTGCAAGATGACCCAGTTCTCGAGGGTGAGAGCGCACAGCTTCCCCGAGACAGACCTTCTAGTTCTTGCCCTCGGCGGTGAGGCAGCTCTTCGAGGTCTCGAGCTTCTCGTAGCTCGACACCTGCAATCCCCGTCGAGGTAAGCCCATTTGGAATGACTTGTGCCTATGATATAAACTAGCCATTTGAATTAACAAATGTGCTTTCAGGAGTCATGCAACTTCGCAGGGCGATTACTCAGTGGCGACCACATCTGCAAGGGCCCAGACTTTGAGGTAACCACCTTCATTCTTCCTTTAGCATGTCTTAGCTTTAGCACTGCTGCTTCTCTAATCCTATATCTGTTTTGCCATTGTTGTTTTAGGTTGGGAATGCAAATCGGGTAATGCAGTGTCATTGGGCCCCCATGCTTGACCATTTCCGTTGCTTGCTCGAGTTTTTGCTGGATTTCTTACTCCATCGGTCGCCTTTTGGTGGTTTGCTTCGCATCCTCGCTAATGATGGACATTACAACTTCTTTCGAGCCTTGACAGAGAGATGAAGGTTTGAGACACACACCTTCCACTTTCTGTTTGGAGAGCTGATAGTGCTGTCCGACCAATGGGCCTTGCTGACGGGCCTTCCTTTCGACGATGAGTCGATTATTGGCGAGACTACCCATGGGATGCATCTGGTGCCTACGCACCTAGGCTGTGTTCCTCCAAAGCCACCTCAGGGGAAGCACATGATCACAGTGGGTTGGCTTCAAGAGTGGAACCAATTTTGGCCCAACCCGGAGTCAGGTAGCGACAAGGTCGACTTCGTACTCAGGCATTTCTTGTTGGATCTGCTCGCCATGATTTTCTGCGACTCTTCTGCTTATTGCATTCATGTTGATTGGCTAGTATATCTGACCATCCTGGAGTACCTAGAACATTATGACTGTGTTGGGGCTAGTTATACCAGGTTGATCTGTGGGCTGGACAATGTAGCCAGGCTGGATCGTCGGTCTCATGTGGGATTGTATCCTCTGCTCACTGTAAACATTAGTGAAAATTTATTTTCTTTTTTGCAATTTTTTTTTGATAATAGCTAATAACTAACTTTCTTTCTGTTGCTTTTGCTAGTACTGGGCTATGGAGCATATCATGTGGGGGCACTACTTTAGTCGCCTCTGGGATGAGCTTCTTCCCCTCCCTCGTCAGTGGGTCGAGCCTGACTATCGGGCTGTTGTTGGAGTTTATAGTTACGAGTCCTACCGATACTTGTTAGACTTGGTAGAGCTCAAGGATGTAAGTTTTATTTCATGGATTTAATTTTCTACGTATCAATTTTAGCCTGCATTGCTTATGATTGTCCTCTTTGCAAACAGGTACACTTGCGCCCATTTTTGAAATACGATGGGTTCAACTGAGCACCTTTGAACTCTGACCGCATTCTAAGAGATAATCAAGTGAAATTCTATTGCATGAAGAAGTCGGCCTACTTCCTCTCGGGGCAAGTGAGGCATCAGTTCCTGAATGAGTAGTTTGCCTCCTTCTACGAGGACATCAGGGGGAGACGGGTATGTTGGCCTTTATTTTATTTTACTTGTGAATTTCATCTTGTTTATACTATAAACTCGCTTGATAAATTTGCAAATTTGTGTAGGAACTGCGATGGCAGAGCATCATACGGGTACTTTTTCTAACTTGCCTTTATTAGCATGCTTTGATTCTGTTGTTGACACTATTGCAAATTTGACATTCTTTTGAGAATCTTTTAGTAGGACTACCCAGCCATTGAAGTGAATGCTGCCAGTAGTGGGGAATTCACCTTGGAAGTGTTTGAGGAGAACCGTTCTAACACTGAGGTTTCACAAAGGGTCTTGAGTTCTTCTGCCTACTCTTAGTCTACTTCTGTAGCCCGATATTCGTGCTGGATTACTCAACGAGCAGCTCAACTCCTAGCCAAGAGTTTCCAGGAGGGATCTTCCATTGAGGAGTAGTTGTTTTCTCTTTTTTCACAATCCAGTCTTCCTGTTTGCCACTCTTTGTATAAATGATGCACCTTGTACTTTGTGAACAATGTAACTTGTGTTTTAAAAGTGCATGAATGCAAATCTGACTTTGGAATGCAACCCTCTTCTTGGGTAATTATTTGCGCGTAAAATGTATGTTTTCATGCATGTTTTAGCAAATGGCGTTGATTTGGGCAAGCTTGATATTTTAGGGGGGGGTTCTGTCTGTTGCCTGACCAGTGGTGCGCCAACGATGTGCGCTACCTTGGTGTGCCACATTTGTGCGCCACCGGTAAAAATGCCAACTTGCTTTCCTTTTATGCTACGATCCCTTTTCTCTTGTCTATTTTACTTCGTATTCCCCAACGAAATACGCCACCTCTTCTACTACAAAAACCATTCTCAAGTCCTCAATCCTCGAAGCTTCATTTTTGTTCTTTCGATGCCGGTTATGCTCTTTCTCAGCTTGCAATAGTATGTGATCTTGCTTGTTTTCTTTGATATGACATAGAAATTCCTCTTTGAGGGAGATCCTTGCATTTGATATTTGTTCTCATATTCCTTCATACTTTGCAATGGGAAAGAAGACTACATACGTTGATTTTTCATCACGCTTTAATTTCTTGCAATCGGAAGAAACTATATGCTTTGATTTCTATCATTTTCAGATTTACTACATATTCTCTCATATTTCTATCATTCTTTGGATTTATGGACTTGTTTAATCCTCTCCACCTTGAGAAACCACTTGTCTATATGACTTTTTGTTGTGATTTTTACATTATTCTTGCTATGCTTTGCTCTAGTATTCATCCTCATAATTTCCATGTAGGGGTACCCAGCCATGGTGACACCAAAACACTGTGTAACCATGCCGGCGAAAGCCTCGTGTTTGGCGCAAAAGGCTAAATGCGCGACGATCGGAAAAGCCACGGCAAAACAATAAAAATAAGGATAAAAAGCCGGAGTCGCCACCTAGTCAACTTAAAAAAAAATTGGACACGAGGAAAACCGTTTTAAAATGCTAAAATCATGTAATAAAACCAATGGAAATGGTCTTCATAAACCAGAAATGGGTAAGGATCCCTGTTACGCATGAGGAAGGTATTAGGCACCCTCGTGCGCCCGAAAAATCGGTCTTTTAATGGATTTCTTGTTTACTTATATGGAATGTCGGCTTTTCAGCATTTTCTGTACGCACGAGGGCGATATGCAATGCAATGCTATATATAAGTGGTGCCTTATGCTAAACATGGGTGCCTGGGTTGTAGGGTGTGTTCTAATGCTCAGAAAGATCACCCGTGCGGTGAGTCAAGCATCGGTGCAAGGATGCTGCACAGATATGATCAAACATCTAACAACACCAAGTGATTTTCAACCTCACTTTACTATATGCAAAACATGAACTATCATGCATAAAAATGGCTGAAAACAGAGTGGAGTCATCCTGATATGTCCAAGAAGACACCGAAAGAAAACTAAAGGCAAATCAAATAGGAAACATGCCAAATACCCTGCCAAAAGCTACTTCATGCAGCAGAAAATAGGTAGGTGCGCCTGTGTGGTACGCCAGACAGGTGCGCCAATCTGGTGCTCTACTGATGTGCCAGAAAGGTGTGCCAGAGAAAATCACAGATCAGACAGTAAACCAGCCTAATGCCATGCAATATAAAATCTTGTAAACTCGCTAACTCATCAGAAAATGCAACACGAGTATTTATCAAAATCCAATCATGAAAACACAATATGGGTCTTGTGCTTAAGGGCTATATGCCGCACACAAGACCACACCATCCTTACGCTAAATAAAAACAATAAGCTTCAACCATGCTATCTAGATCTGGATCATGGACTGTTGCATAAGAACCTCCCAAACAAGAGTTCATGGGGCAATCATTTCACCAGATTACAGCAACAGGCTGAACATGAAAGATGCAAAAGTCATATAAACAGTGCTATCATAGGCTGAAATCATGCATACAAAGACATGACATATCATAGAATAAACACCAAAAACATCAAGGTCCAAAACACCCGAAAAAGCATGCAGATCATGATGTGAAGTTGATGATTTGTTCTCTGACCAGACTGGTGCGCAATATTGGTGCACCAGTTTGGTGCACCCCAGAAATTCTGAATCAGATAGCAGTCTGATTTCAAAACCTAGGCCAAATGCTAGAGATAAGTTGAGATTAATCTTATCCAGATCAATTATTTAGATGGTTGGGAACTGAAATATGATGAAAAGCAAGCATAAAAAGTCCTCTTATCACTTCTCTTTAAATCAAGCATGTTCATGGGTTAAGAAGCTGTAATTACTGCTTAGTGGGTTTTCAAGATTATGCAATGATTTAATTAGCTTAACAGACATGTAGAGATGACAAACATGCAAAGAGTATGTTTATAGTTCAGTTCATAGCTAGTATTTGCATGGAATCATGATTCAGTATATAAAAATAGTGACCACATGATGCAGAAATTAACATGACATAGAAACATTATGAAACACAAGTAGGAGCATCCAACTTATCATAAAAGACACGAAAAAATATCACTAGCAGATCATACATCCAGTTAGTTGCATGCTTTATTCAGTTTATTATCTAGAGTTTATATAAAGTGATAAATAGAGATCCTACCTTGCCTACGATGTTTCCTCCTTGGATGGCTCAAGATAATACTTCCATGTTGCTTTGGATTAGCTGGGAATGCTCTGAGATGCAAGAAAATCCTCTAAAAACGAGAGTAAGTTGCTGAGAGTAGGTGAGTGGCTTAACCAAGAGAGAGAAAAGGTTGCCAATGGAAGTCTTTTTATAGAGTCCCACAAAGGTAACTCCATGGGATGTAAACAGTCTCGGAAACCAGCAACCTTGCGTAGATTCGTAAGGAATATCCGCAGGCGAGGGTTACAAGCACGGAAGAGGGAAAGCCAGTAGCCAACACCTTGAAAAGTGGCGGTGCGCCAGAAAGGTGCGCCATCTTGATGCTACGGCTTAGTGCACCACTGTGGTGCTCCTACTGGATGCTCCAATCTAGTGCTCCACATTGGTGCTCTCCACTAGCTGCCTGAATTGCTAATTGGGCCACGGGCTTGCTATATGCTTGTGGTAGGTTTATGCGATGATCTCTGACTAGTTAAAAAAAAAGTCAAATAGGACTCAAAAGAGGTTAAGCTTGCCGTTGTAGACACCCCGATTTTGAGGTGACTCATTGATAAGACTCCAAATGTTGCTTTGGATGTGGCTGACCCTTGAACCAACCTTAAACCCATAGCAAGCCGACAGCCCAATTAGAAAACCAGACCAGTAGGGGAGAGCACTTAGCTAGCACACCTACCTGGCACACCTAGTTAGCACACCTCCCTAGCACACCTACCTAGCACACATTGCAGGCGCACATACCCGACGCACCTCTCAGGCGCACAGCCATTTCGCAGGCTGCGGGCTGCTGGCTTTCCACCTTCCATGGTTGTTACCTCTAGCAACGGATATGCCATGGAATATTCCAAGCTTTTCGTCTACGAGGCCCCCTGTCTTCCCATGAGTTACCCATGAGAAAATCCTATATGAGGACACCCATAGGCAACCATAGAGGGAGGTTAGAAATCCTAAATTCAGCAATTCTATTCTGAGCAAGCATCCTGCACGAGTTATACCCGCTTTCCAGTAGCATATATTCGTTTTCTGGAGCACTCCCTTGCATCCCAAAGCATCGTTGGTCCTTCCAGAGCAACAAGGATATCTTTATCTCTGATATTTCAAGAAGGAACATCTTGAGAGGTAGGCTTTCTACCTCTTCTTTCTCCTTTAGATTTCACTTTAGTAACATGATAAAGCATGCTCGAAATCTTACATATGGTTTGATTTATTCCATGTTTTTTTATGAAGTTTTATGATAAATATATTCGCTCTCTTTGCAAAATGATCTCCATGCTAATCTGTACTTTTGTTTCTAGCATAAAATCTACATGAGTTATCTTCTTTTATCATTTCCTTGCACATAGCACTTTGCCACGCACTTATATGCTCTTACAGATAGAAATATGCTTATGATCATCATTTACATATGTTCTGATTGGCGTTATCCAGATCATGTTTATTCCTTGGCATTTTGCATGTTTTCAAACATGCACCCATCAACTTATTTTGGTTTTGAATACATGATTTACATGATGATTCTCGATCGTGTGCATCCTCATCATATTTTCAGTTCTTAATAATGGCATGAACTCATCTGCATTAGCATGAATCACCCTATATCTATGTTGGGATGGATTCTAGATCAAATTGTAGTCTGATCCAGACTCTCTGGGGCACACCACTCAGGCGCACCTAACCAGCGCACCACTCTGGCGCACCGAGCAGGCGCGCCAGACTGGTCAGAGAGCAAAACACTCGCATTGCATCTTTGTTTGCATGGCTTTATCGAAGGCTTTAAGTTTGTTCCTTTTATGACTGATTCTCTGATGTACCATGATGTCACCTGCATGTTTTTTTTCAGTTTTGATTAGATTGTTTTCCAACTGTTTTCTCTATTTTGTTATTTAGTTCTAGGCTGAATCTGGTAGGCTGATTGCACCTTACTCCTACGTGGAGAGACTTGTGCTTCTGGGTTTTCCTTTGGTTTTCTTCCTGGATGCATCAGGAAGGCACACCCTTGGTTTCAACAGTTTTCCTGCATTTTAGATTGCATTAGTCATATAGTAAAGCAAGGATGATAAATCGCTCAAGATATTAGATCTTTGATCTTATTGTGCAATATTATTGCATCAACACTTGGCCTGACATACGAGCGATGTTTCTGAGCATTAGGACACAACCCTACACATCATGCACCCCTACTTCAAACACCACACGCATTTGCATAGCATGGCATATTGCCCTCGGGCGTATAGCAAAGGCTGCAAAGTCGACATTTCATTAGCAAGAGAGAAACCAATAGAAGACCGATTTATCGAGCGTACGAGGGTGCCTAACACCTTCCTCGTACGTAATAGGGATCCTTACCCGCATTTCTGGTTCACGAAGACTTTTCTTTTATTGTTTTGCATGATTTTCATGTTATATGGTTTTCCTCGTCTTCCATTT
>JAMKQA010004813.1:0-18434 GCA_024699735.1 Posidonia australis | reverse complement strand
AACCTGTTTTTCATCTATTTTCTCGTTCTTATCGCGAATTTTGCGTTTTAGCCCCTATGTTTGCCATTTATTGCATTTACATCCTTTTGGTGATTTTTCTTCTCCCCGTCTCTTGCAAATGACATTGTCCAGACATTTAGCATTCATTTTGACTTAACTTAGTCCATGTATCACTCCCATGCAAGCACTGGCCAGGGAAAATGATCAAATTGCCCCTATGCCAATTCTTGAGCATGCATCTTGATCTTTGCATTTAGTCTTGTCATGGCATTCATATTAGCATGATTAGAGCATAATCCAGGTTTGGCAAATATTCATCAAACCCTTAGCAAGTATTTGGACTAGAAAGACCGAGCTTCTCGGACGTACGAGGGTGCTTAACACCTTCCTCGTGCGTAACAAGAATCCTTACCCATCCTCTGGTTAGCAGACATCTAGCCTTCCCATTTGCATCCCATGCATTTGTCCTTTTGTGGTTTTCCTCGTCTTTCCCTTAAAAGACTAGGTGGCGACTCCTTTTTTTTTCTTTCTTTTCTATCCTATCCTTGCGCCTTCGCCATCTTGGCATGGCTGTGGTCCCCTTCCCCCTCCCTCAGGGTCGGGCATGGTCACACACCTTAACAAACTACTTGAAATAGAAGAACTCATAGTTGCACCTAGAGAAGAAGGAACTCATTGTCCTCAAGCAGATACCATCTTACACCTTGGCAAGGATCGACAGGCTCTGAAGCAAGGAACGAGAGATTGGGGAGACCTCGACAATGGCTTTTACACTTGGCACAAGTTGCTCCTAGCACAAGTCACTCTCATGTCTCCAGAAGCAAGCCCTCCTTCTCCTACCAAGTGTGATTTATAAGTAAGCATAGAAAGCAAATTGCCATAGGAGCCTTGGTAACCGTTCCTGCTAAGCATCTTGAACGAAACTGTTCTTGCTAAGCACCCTAAACATGGTCCCTTTTTTGTACTTGTTCCCTGTGCCATGCCCTTCTTAAATATATGTTCTCATTAGTAACCAAGAAGCACATTACCTACAACCAAGCAGCATCAAGGGACAACGATGACTAATAGAAGCTACTTAGTAACCCACCCGTACAAGCTAGATAACTTCACCTACTACAACCTAACTATAAATA
The DNA here is from genome assembly GCA_024699735.1 of Posidonia australis. Taxonomy (NCBI): domain Eukaryota; kingdom Viridiplantae; phylum Streptophyta; class Magnoliopsida; order Alismatales; family Posidoniaceae; genus Posidonia; species Posidonia australis. Next base: position 17,301 of record JAMKQA010004813.1, on the reverse strand, counting down.
TCCCTCCACACAGAGACTAAGATATGCATTAACTTTATTCTACGCCCCAAACCTAATCTTCATCTTAAGTGAGAACAACTTATGACTTCAGTATTGGAGGGGTCCCAACCACCTAGGTAATGCTTTTTGACTAATGTTCCTCTCTCTTAGGCTCACCTGGACCGATCTCTTGCTGACCAGATGAGGGTGTGCCGACCTTCCTCAAGTGGGCCCATAGAATAAACAAGTGGGCCAACTCAACAACATCGAAGGGGCGAAGATCAAAATGTCTCTGCAACAAAAAGATCAATTCTCAGCAAGTTTAGAGCCTTTAGTTGCTTAGTCTACCCTAGAAATCAAAACACAGGGGACTTTTGTTACCAAGGATAATAGTCCATCTTCCTCTAGAAAACCATCTACAAAAGACTCCAAAACTTGGCCTTGTTACTTGCATAATGTCTTCGCAGATGATATTGATACAAGTTAGATGGAAATGGTATCAATCTCAAGACAACCATCAGTAACAAAAAGCATACAACTCAAAACTACCATGTTTGAATATTCTTAAAGACTATTGATAAGCATATTTTCAAAATATAAGTAGACTAGGACCTTGCATTCTTTGATATCAGATGTTTTCATCTCTTGATAATAAATAAGACTTCAAATGTAGACAAATTTTGTGGTTGTTTTAGTTCCATTTAAGCTTATAAATGCAAGTTATTTGAGACACACCATGGAAATGTTGTACGATATTTTCCTTCCTTCCAAGTATGTGAATAATCTATTGATTGATCGTGTAGATCTTAGAGTACTATCAAGAGTGTTAAAATGTTTGAAATTTTATCTTTCGAAGTGATCAAATATGATCAAACACTTCGTGAATACTTTAAATTGTAAAGTGTTCCACTGATTAAAATTACTTTATTTTGACAGTTACAATTAATTTAATACTATTGTGAATAATGAAATAAAAGTTTCTAAGATATAAAAGGAAGATCCTTACCATATTTGTATTTTCTCTCTTCTTTTGAACTCATGGAAAGTAGCTATAAAACCAATGCAAGTGGCATCTATCTAGCATAGGCGCATCAACAATATGGTTTGGGTTGCAACAGTAGGAGCTGTGCACGTGCTTTTTTAGTTCCTTCTTATGTGTACTTTCATTATTCTCCAATGTCTTCTTCCTTTTTTCTCTTCTACCATTGTGTTTTTTTAGATCTTTTGTTTTTCTTTTGCTATTCTTTCTTTTTAGTGAGGGGAATTTTTTTTTCTTCGTCTTTTAATGCTCTTTGTTTTTCGTCATCATCATCATCTTCTTGCGTTCTTTTACATCTCCTACATATAAACAACTCATACATTATATTCTATATATTTCTAGTTTGTTCGAAAAGAAGGAAATAAAGATATGCCTGAAAAGAGGAAATCAGCAAATTAACAGTGTCATCATAATTCAAAAGTGTTCTACTTGTTACAATTAACTCATTTCAACATCTTAAAAGAAAATTTAATATGTAGATCTGCATTCTATGTCAAATAAGCATCATTTAAGTGAAATATCCACTTGAGTCTAAAAAATGAAGTGTATTACATCAATATTAATGCTTATAATCAACAAATCCTAATCGTCTTTTGTAAGGATAGAGTATATTAGATGTGTGCATTATACAAACCCTAGATTAATTCTAAGTTACTAAAGAACCGTAAGGCCTTATCAAACCTCATGAGATTAGTAATACATAACAGAAAGACAAACCACCTCTACTACAGAAGTGATAGATCTGAAATTAATTAAGTCATGTAATTGTAAATATGCCATGAGACTTGACAAACAAACTCACTTTTGAGAAGGAGCAAGGCCAAGTGGTCTGCACAAGTGTTGAAAGTGGAATGATGACCCATTAATTCTCCATCACATCATGAGCGGACTTTGACGATGTTAAATGGCATATGCGAGACATGATGCATATGCTGCGGAGCAAGTATATGAAAACAAAACTAAGTATGTTTGTCAGAGTTTCAATCAGTTAACATGCTGCCAATCGATAATACATGACCGACAATAGAATAGTGTCCATGACGCCAAAGAACAGTGAGGCCACAAGATAGATTTGTAGTCGATCTGACAGAATGTTCTTGTTACTAGCCAAGAACTTGGTACAAGAAAAAGGGAAGAGGTGAATTTCAGATAATCACAATGGTATATCTAAAGATGACGTTGAAAGAAGTAGTGACCAGAAAAGCAACATGAGAGGATTTAGAAGTGGAAGCATCATCAATGAAGAAAGCTTCACTCCTACAAGTGAGTAAACAAACAAAGACAAAAGACCACTGAATTTAAAAACAAACAAATAAACATCAGAAACAACTATAGTGGTGGGAATCTGTTACAAATCATTGAACAAAGTAAAGTGTGAGTAGTAATTGAAATAGAATTCGTGTGCAAAAAAAGAGAGAAAAGAATCATACCTCTCTTCACAACATATATATAGGACCACTGAATCACGTCGATCACATTGTCCGTGGTGGATTTTCTTTCCTTACCAAACAATGCAAGAAGTTTCTGAAAAAAGAGAAGCTACAAGTGCGATGGCCATTACCTCTGGGGTTTGGGCGATCGAAGTGTAATTACTTCGATTTGTCCAGGGAACAAACCACACGACCCTCTCATGATCAAATCACTTGTCGTCGCAGCCGTTGGGATTTGGGCGAGGTCGAGGGTCGAGAGTCTGCAGGACATTGCCACTGGGATTTGGGCAAAGGAACGAATGAGAAAGAAAAGAGAGAAAATTGATGGGAAAAGGGGACAAATAAACTCTCTAAATCGCTTACTCGCCTTTGGGCTGTGGAGTCTATGGACTGTAGCAGTTTTCTTTTTTAACCTTCGATTGATGGAATAGACGGGAATATTTGTCATCACTTTTATGTAATAATAATTAAGAAGCCACTTGCGGGGGCTTCCTTTTTGGTTTTCTCTGCTGGTCGAAATAGGTATAGGATTTATATCTATTAGAGTTGGAAATTTTTATTTCTTTACTTATTTAGAAATGTAAATACTAGTCCGGAATATATATTTATTAGAGTTGGAAATTATTATTCTTTGTTTGAAAATGTACATGTAAGTCCCTTGCAGGGTTTCCTTTTTTGTTTTCTACGAGTCAAGTCGGAATAGGATTACTTAACATTGTACTCAAGAGTAAAAGTAGTCCAAAAATTATAAAAATAGATTGTGTTGTAAGGTGATGAAGTGGATCAAAAGATGATCAATTATATTTCTACTATCAAAAAACAAATAATAAAAAATATACATGGTTCATCATTGTAGGTAATATACATTCTCTTAGTACTAACTCGAAGAAGCAGGGTACATATGTCACAAAAAAATAAGGTGTATAAGTCACAAAAGAAAATTAATCACAACCTATATATTGCATGGGCCATGTTGGGCTTAAAAGAAAAAAATCCTGTACAAGAAGTACACTAGAACTAGTGGGCCTAAGCCCTTTATCCCACATCTCCAGCATACAACCAAACTCTTCAATCCATCCACACTCCTCGCCAGCCGCCACGACTTCACCATTCACCACCACCAAAGCCATGGTCGCAGCAGCAGCATCTCCTCCACCTCACCACTCCTCCCTCCACCCTCGCACTGCTGCAGCTGCAGCTGCAGTTGCAGTCCTCGCCGGACTTGGTCACGGTCACCACCACCTCTTCTTCGGCAGAGGAGAAGGAGAGAAGGGCCGGTGGTGAAAGCGGGGATAGCCAAGATCTTGATCTCACCGCCAGAGGCGTCGGTGATCCGGAGTCCACCTTCACTGAAGTCCACCCCGTTTGCCCTGTGAGTGGTCAATCGGAACCTCACTTTCTCACTCACTTTTTTCTATGTTTGTTTGTGTTTGGCTCTGGAGTCTGTGTTGACTTAAACTTGGATTTTGCTTCTTCTTTCTTTCTTTCTTTCTTTCTTTCTTTGTTTAGAAGAATTGCTGGTGGTTACCTCCTTCACATGAAATGTGTGATGCAGTTTGTGTTCCTGAAGCTCTCAAAACTTCAAAAAATTGATCAATGGTAAACGAATTTGCACGAAGTGTATTCCTAAAGAGTGTGGCACTGTGATGTGCCATCCCTTGTTCCAGCTCAAGTGTCTTATGTTGAATCAAAAGTCTGTTTGAAGCTACGTTTGCAACTGGAGCTTCTGTTAAAAAGTATTTTTCCAAGAAAATTTAGTCTATTCCAAATGGATTGGTAAAAAATTTATAATATATTACTTTTGATAAAAAAAAACTGATTTTTGATTAAAAGTTGTAGTTTCAGAAGTAGTTTCAAATAGAGCATGAGGGTAGAAAAACCCATCAATAAGCTCCACATTTTCATGAGCTCTGTGAACTCCAAATTGGTTTGCATTACATACTCTGTATTACTTGACACGGTCGATTTAGAGACATCTACCTTTTCCATTCAACATATTAACTTTTTCAAGGCACAAAAAGTGTTGTAATTCATTTTTATTTTTTTTGTAAACGTTCTAATTTTTTTTTTTTTTTTTTAGGAATCTGTTGGAAAATTGAGCAACATGAACAGTTTGAATTTTCATTTTCATTTTCTACTGAATTTGAAACGAGAAAAAGAAATACTTATTTGGAGCTCTTTGACCTCCAACCTTGTCTGATAAATAGATTGGTTTTTTACACAACATGATTCACTAGAAATGGACCCATGTGTTGCACGGCAGTATTCAATTTTTTGATAATTAGTGTATGATATGTGAATAAGTAATAGCAGGTCTAGATAAACGAAAAAATGGTATGGCCTGAAAGACTCAAACTCATTCCATTAGATTGCATGCAATTAAACGTACACATAGACATGGAAAACGGGCCGGGTCCGCAAAAACCGGCCGCAGGCCGGGCCGGCCCCGCGCACAGCGCGGGAAATGGCCGCCGGGCCGTGGGCCCGGCCCGGCCCCTGGCCCACGGCCCAGGGTCTGCTGCGCCCGGCCCGGGCCCGACTGTTTCGCGGGCCGGCCTGGCCCGGTTTCCATATCTACGTACACACAACAATGATGAAGTTGGACATCTATTGACTTATTGAAATAGCTTATTGTACAGTTATTATATATAACAATATAAGTAGAATAAAATTATCTCACACCATATTTAGGGCTATAGCCAATGGTTTGAAAAGATATTTGTGTATACATGTAAAAGTAACATAGATGGAAAAGAGAAGAGGGGAAGCTTACAATATCCATAATAAGAAACATCATTGTGATTCAACATTATTACAGTGACTTTGGAAATTTGGATTTTGGAAATTTCATTGTGAATGGCAGATACATGTCCAGTAAACTCCAATATGCAATAACAATCTGATGTGTTGATCAGTTTATGCCATAAGTGTATTTTAAGAATTTCTCAAATATTGCTTTTTGGTAGATTTGAGATAAAGTATAAGGCATTAAAACCATATATTCATGAAAGGAAATAATAATGATGATAATAGTAATAATAATAATAATAATAATAATAACCACTGTAATAGTCCAATATTTACTAACCTAAATGTACCACATTTAACACAAATCGTGTCAAGAAGATTTTCTCCTAGAATTCGCACGTCTTCTAGATTTCTTGCATTATTGCTTGATAAATAAAGTGAAGAGGTTGTTGTATTTATGTAAACAATATCAACAACATTAAGAGGTAACATATCAACAACGAAGACAATAGTGACTCATCTGAAGAATGGAAGTCTTACCATCACTTACTATGCTTTTGGAGTTTTCCATGCCTCGTCCTAAGTACAATAACTGCTCCTGTGACATTCATAATTTGACTTATATATTGGTCCTGCCTGCACAAATCTGAACCACTAGCAAGAGAAAGACAAAACTCCCCCAATTGTATGGAGATGTCAGGGAGAGCTTAGACATTAGAAAACCCCATTCCATAAGACACAACAACAATTTATTTTTTACACAAACAATAATGACAAAAAATCAACTACTAGCGCACTATTATACTAATAAGAGTGTTATTACACAAAGTAGGAATGAAAGCTTAAAGTTGGTTTGACATACATTTGGTCCACGAATGCGCTCTGCAATATTTAGTGACACATTGAGGACAAAGCAAAGAAATACACGGGTAGACAAAGGTTGTTTGACCTATGCCCATTTGAAGATGATAAAGTTTTTATCACGTAATGACATAAATATATAACATCAAAAGATCTCATTCAAGGGAAGAATACCAATCCTCTAGTGTTTAACATTCCACAGGAAGTTGCTGGTCTTGTCTGACCTTGTTTTAGAATTCCTTCAACCATGGAAGTTGCACGATCAACTGCTTGAATTTGTTCAGTTGTGTCTTTTAGTTGAAAATTACATGGTTGTAAGAACAATGCTGTTAATCATCCCAATTAGCTAGCTCTATAGAGATAGTCTATGTGGGATTTATTCCAGAATACGTTGAATGCAGCTCATTTTTTGCTACTTAAAGTAGACACAGAGTTGTAACTCAAACATAGTAACCATGTAAGACTGTCTTGTTGACATTTCATTTTCTAGGGTAGATTTAACTTCAACATGTGCTACGAATATGGGTTATGCAGCCCCTGCTATGATGGTTTAACTACATAATGTTCGTTTATAAATCCAAGATCTTAGCAGAAAATAACTCCAACAATGAGCTACAATTTCTTTAGTTGGTAAATTGGAACATACCGTAGCAGATCGTAGTCAAGCCTATAATTGGATTAGTACAACACCATGCTATCGGATAGTTTCAGATACATGATAAATATGTTGATATGTGCCAGAACATCATAACATAATCATTATATACGTATGTATGACAACTGATTTCAGACTTTTATCTTCATAAATATTGCATTGAAACAACCATGCCAATAGTTTCTCTAGGAGAGTAGTTAGATGTAAATGTATTGTCCTTACATTTAATGACTGAATTATTGTACCATTCCTTGACATAAGCCTTTGTTAGATATTTGTGGAAGTACAACATCCAAATTGAATCACAAATCCGGATTATTTCATGAAATAAGTTAATAAATTGATATTATGACATCAAATTTGTATGGCCAACGAATGGACCAATTGCACTTAAAAAAAATTAAATATCATTATAATAGCTATCAAAATACCTCTTGTACGTAAAATAGAAAATGTATTTTCATGAATAGACATGTGAATGTAATTAAATGTTCATCATGAGAAAGAGAAAAATTGTGTTCGAATGATTTCTTACATGAGCTCCAGAAGAAATGTGGAGATACAATGCCTTAGGCATCGCGCTTGGTGGACGTTACTTGCCTCTGGCAAATTAATAGCCAATAAACTTTAATACAAAAGATGTCAGACATGAAACAAATGTACCTAGAAAGGAAAATTTAATTAAAGGAAATCTTTCACATTAGACACAGGATAACTTTATCAATTAAACTTATAGTACATCTCCAATTCTCCATACATGTTAGTGCTAACAAAGCACATAAAAATATTAAATGTACATCAAAATTATTCATCTACAAAAGAACACTTAATCACAACAAGTAGAAAGATGGTTCTTTTGCTTTTGTATAGGCATTAAGAGTATCCCACTGCAATCATTACATAAAAAGCCTGATTATAGAAGTAGATACCGTGACTGCTCAATAGTTTGTTGTTAACGGTAAGGTATTATAAATAAAAATCCTTGACTATACAACCACCACCAAGGTAACACAGAGTTCAAATATAAATTATATCAGTGTTACAAGTCTGACGGAACATGAGTTCCTTCAAAAATTGACAGTCATCAACAGGCTATTTCAAAAAATTCAATATCAATCAGAAGACATGATAATGATTAACAAAGTATTAATCACAACAAGGATTTTCATCAGCAAGAGGTAGAAGAGGCTGATTGGAATCTAACATAGCTCTGACATTTTGAGGAGCTGAGGGCGCTTGTTCTATTGCCCTGTTTTGTTGGAAAGATGATATTGAGCAGAGGGCATCTTCTTTTTCAAAACCTGTATCCAAAGAGTCTATCCAACTTTGAATAATAGGAAAAATATCATTAATAATCATACAAGGACTTTTACTTTTTCCTCTGAAAATTCTATTATTCTGTTCCTTCTAAATTATCTACAAAACTATCTGTATCAAGGTATAGCAGTCTTTTGAAGGGACATCAAATTTCATTGTAGGTGGGAAGAAGGAAAATAGGTCAACTATAGTAAAAATAGTAGGATATATAGAACTCTGAATGAAAGCATTCTAGATGATGTTAGAAAAAGAACAATGGAGGAATAAGTGGTTGTTTGTTTCTTTAAAACCATTGCAAAAGATACAGACTTCAGAACCATTTCAGTCCCTTTTACAAAGGTTGTCTTTGGTCAGTATTTTGTTGAATAGAGCCATCCAAGAAAAAAGTTTGACTTTTAAGGGAACCCAGTTATTCCAAATTTGATCATATAATTGGAATCTAAGTCCACCATCGTTAATTATCTTGTAGCAAGATTTCACAGTATAATATTCATTGGAGGGGGTCTACTTCAAGGTATCTTCTTCATGACTTAAACGTATATTACTTAGTATTTCTATTATAAGATCAACCTGCTTTTGAATATTTTCAATGTTGTCATATGTCCTGGGACCAGCAAATAACTTGTCAAAGTCTGTTCTGAGACTCTCGATTGTTTTTTCAATCGAGGCTTTTTTGAATTTTGCAAGCTTAAAAAGATTCGGGAGAATATCTTTAAGTTTTTCTCCATTCCACCACTTATTTTCTCAGCAAATTATGTTGTTACCATTGTTGACTTGAAAAGAGGTAAAACTATTTAGTATGTTATAGCAACCTTTTAGTTCCTACCATAAGGGGGAGGATCTACTAATAGATGTATTTAACAGAGTCCCAGGCCAAGTCCTAGATAAATACCTAGATTTTAAAATTTCTTTCCATTTTAAAGTGTGAGAGCTAGAAAGTAACTACCACAGTAGCTTAGTTTTTAATGTCAGATTAAAGCATTTAATGTTAATAATGCTCCATACTTTTTGCATTTTTGGTCTGCATAATAATGCCCATTTAGCCAAATGGCATACTGTGGTGGAAGAGAAGTTAGATTTCTAAAGAAATCTGCTCCTAAGTTTATCACTAACTTTTTCCATCTTAGTTGGAAGATGTACAGAAAGATAATAGGTAGGGATAGCTGATAGTACTGAATTCACAAGAGTTAGTCTTCCTCCTAAAGACAATTGTTTTGCCTTCCAAAGAGATAGTCTTTTTGATATTTTTTCAATTACTGGGGACCAATCATTAAAATTTGCCCTCTTGAAGTGTAAAGGTAGTCTTAAGTATTTTATAGGTAAAAGAGCAGTAGAGCATCTTAGTATATGACAGGATCTGGTGATAGAGTTGTTTGGAACTCCAATACCAGTAAGAGATGATTTATGAAAATTTATTTTCAATTCGGAGCAAGATTGAAAGCAACACAATATCCTCTTAATATTTATTATGTTTTCCTCGCTTGTAGATAGAAATAAGATGGTGTTATCTGCATATTGGATGTTTACTATATGTGGTCCACCATTTGGTAACTGAATACCAGAAATTAATTTGTTCTCCACAGCAAGTGACAGCATCCTGTTCAGAATGTGTGTAACTACAATAAAAAGGAGTGGAGATAAAGGGTCTCCCTATCTTAACCCATTTGATGCTTTAAAATATCCCTTTGGAGAGCCATTGAGTAAGATTGAGAATCTAGCATGTATGATACATATCCTTATCCAATTAATCCATTTGGGACCACATCCTAATCTAGAAAGGGAGTCCAGCAAGGAATCCTAATTGACATTGTCAAATGTTTTCTCAAAATCTAATTTTAGTATGTACCTAGGAATTCCAACCACTTTCATATAGTGCAGTGTTTCCTAGGCAACCAAGAAACGGTCTCAAATATATCTTTCCGGTATAAAGGTACATTGAGCATTCTCAATTGTTTTATCAAGCACGGGAGAGAGTCTGGAAGCCAGAGTCTTCGTAATGATTTTATATAGACTATTTACTAAACTGATAGGTCTGAAGTCTTTTATGCATTGTGCCCCCTCCAGTTTGGGGATTAGGATAATGAATGTCTGGTTAATAGGTTCTAAATAGTCTGTGTCTAAGGTAGAATGGAGGTGATTAAAAACCTCAAGAATGTCAGATTTGACAAGATTCCAGAACTGTTGGAAGAAATAAAGGGAGAATCCATCTGGGCCAGGAACCTTGTCTCCAAGCAAAAGCCCCACATTTCTGAATTTCTTCTAGAGAAAAAGTCACTTCCAAAACCTATGGGTTTTGAATTTTAGTCGGGAATAGGATGACCTAGTTCAAAGTTGGCATGAATCTTCTAGGCTTATTAAATTGCTGTATAAAGTGCTTCTCTACTTCTTTGGAGATAATAGCTGGGGAGTAGGTCATGCTGTCCTTGATCTTTAGAGAGTAAATGACATTTATTCTCCTTATGTTTTTGACCATATTATGAAAGAAGGATGTGTTTAAGTCCCCTTCTTTTAGCCATTGAACTCTAGATTTTTGCTTCCAATATGCTTCTTGTTCTTGAAGCAATGTGTAATGTTCAGTCATAAGATCCCTCTTCTGAGTCAAAAGATTTTCTTGAATCCGAGAAGATTCTACTAGGGAATCTATGTGAGCAATTCGAGATTCACTGGATAATAGTCTATGATTCCTTTGCTCTCTTATTGGTCTAATCCAGTTTATTATCTATTTTTTAAAATGTTTAAGCCTGTATGCAAATTTTGTCACTGGTGAGGGGTAAGATCTTTGCCAACAATATTCTATGAAAGACTTGAATCCCTCAATGTGAAACCATGACTTGTAAAATTTAAAAGAAGTAGGACCCCAGTCTATGGGTGTGGTGTTAAGATTGATGGGAATATGATCAGAAACTATTCTAGTCATTCCCAGACAGTAAGAATTGGGAAATTTGTTTGCCCAATCCACTGATACAAGAAATCTGTCTAGTTTAACCATTGTTGGCTGGGTTTGAAGGTTTGACCAAGTGTATTTGAAATTGTTTAGAGATAAATCCACTAGGTAATTATTTTCTATGAAAGCATTGAAATGTTTCATATCAGATGTTATGCCACTTCTAGCAGAGTGTTCATGTGAATATCTGATAAGATTGAAATCTCCCCAATGATCCAATTAGAATTTACCATTTTACTGAGGGAGTTTAATTCCTCAATAAAATCTGTTTTTAATCTAGGTTCACAGGGTCCATAGACCCGTGTGAGCCACCAATCAAAGCCATCTGCATGATTTCCAAAATTCATAGAAAGACTATAGGTAGCAATTACTGTATTACACAATTTAAAAAATTTGTCATCCTATCCAATAAGTATTCCCCTAGAAGCCCCAAGTGAAGGAATAAAGGACCATTGATTTAGTAGGCCTCCTCCTAGAGATCTGAGAAAATTTAGGGAGAAAGCCTCTAGTTTGGTTTCACTAATAATAAGAATGTTGCATTTATTAGATCTAACTAAGTTGCGAATAGCTCTTTTTTTTCCATTAACACCCAACCCTCTTATATTCTAAGCAGAAATGATCATTAATATTAGTGTGAAATATAAAGAGATGCTAAGTTCTCAACCAGGCTAGCATTGTCATTTAAATTAATGCGGACTAATCCCTGTTCTGCTCTAACGGAGTCAAGGAAATTCTTGGCTTCTTCTGTGGTATTTAGCAAAATACGTAATTTTCCACAAAAATTGTTAAGCTGATCATATGACTCCCAAGTAAGGGTATCATTCAAAAGATAGCTATAGTTATCTACAGAGTTGGAACTAGCAGAGTCTGAAGTAGGGGTTGTAACAGACTTATTTAAAAGTGAATGATTATACTGTAGAGCATTTGTGGCAGAGTTAGAAACAATATTACCTGGGGCATGAATGGGGGTTGATGCGTGGGTCTCAGAGGCAACTTCAGAAGGGCCTCCCAGCTCGTCCTTCTTCAGACAGTCATAAACTACTAGAACCTTTTTAAATTTGGCCATAGATAAATTTCTAGCTTTAATTTCTGCCTCCACAAATTTGGATATTTCACCCATAGTATGATTGGTCTCAGCTTGAGGAGGATGGGTGTATTGGTTGGCTTGATAATTGTGATCAGCCCCTGAGGCAGGGGAAGGAGTAGGCAAAATGCCAGTAGAGCTTAGTGAGGGATGTACAGTGGGACTAATAGGTCTAGTCCAAACATTCTTACCACTCCTGGAGTTCTTATTTCCTTTACCTCCTCTACATCTTCTATTATTTTTGTAAGGTTTGTGGATAAGATGGAGACCGCTGGATCCAGACGGGGATGGGGTAGTCTTAGTGAGCCAAGCAGGGAGAGAATTTGTGATAGAATTAGGAGAGGGAACACTGGAGGGACAGATATCCCAGCTACAACGATATTTTATTGGGTAGACAAAGTTTCCAAAGGCAAAGAATCGACAATCAGGGATGTCTTTCCCTGAGTAGACCCTAATTCGAACTCTAGAATACCCCAGAGATTTAGCAAATTCCATGGAGAGGTCTACTTCCAGCAACTCAGCAAAACCTGAGATCATATGATGAAATATTTCTATATTCCAGAGATGGTGTGGGATACTTTCAAGCCTAATCCACACTCCTTCTTCCTTCAGGATGAAGACCGCATTAGAGTTGGGGGACCAGGGTATAAAGGAGGCGGAGATCATCTGGAGAGATGCTCCGTAAAAGTTTAGATTGTCATTTCGAACTTTTGTAGAGGGAAAGACCAATAGAAATTTTCCTGGGGAGAAAGCTTGTACCTCTACTTTAGAGGCACAGGGCCAACATGACCTGATATGATCCACTAATGATTCCCTGGTTAGCTGAGAGGAGTGGGAGGTAACTATAGCACTGCGAGACAAGACTAGGAAGTGGTCACACACTGAATCAAAAGGAGGTAAGATTGTGGGGTTGTGAGGAGAGAGGCCAGCCATCCTGTGAGCTTGCTGGGAGGAGGCTTGAGGGGCCGGAGAAAATTTACAAATAGCTACAGAATGAGTCGAGGATTTACACCTAAAGTAGGTTCCAACAAACTTATAGTTTCTTCTAAGATAACCCCGAAGGCCACAGTTAAAACACCTACCAGTTGAGCGACAGAATCTTACCTGAGGAGAATAGGTCTTCTTCCTTGCGACCACCTTCCAGTCTCCTACAGAGTGATTTTGGGCGGCTGAAGGAGTGAAGTTCCCATACAGGGCTCCAGCCTCAGGAGAACGTGGAGGGGGTTTCGCAGGAGAGGAAAAAATTGCAAATCTGTTTCTGGCCCCAAAATATCTTCCCTCTAAAGGAGAAGGAGCGGGAGATGAAGTATTGTGATGATATCCTATGTCAGAGTATATCTCTGTGTCAGAGATATGCTCCACAATACACGAAAGCCCACTGGGGGAAGAGGGGTATTGGGGGTTATTCTCATAAAGTTTATGAGTTGCATACGACGAGTTAATATCATGAGAGAGAAAAGGACTGTGTGCATTTATATTAGAGTGGGTACAGCTGTCCTCAGGGAACACTGAAAAGCCCACCAAAAATTGGGATACGATAGTGTTATCATTAAGTTTACATGATATGCTTTCCTCAGCGCAATTAGCAGAAGGAGGATAATGCTTAATTGCCGGATTTGTTGTAATAGCTGGGGGTTTGTATACTATATAATTCCACACGGAAGTCGAAGAGGTACCTAACATCCTGACGTATTTGTCAAGACCTGGGGAACCTGCCCCCAATGTTATCCTTTGACCGGAAGGGGAAACGATCTTATGGTCGTCTACCGGAACAGGAGACATTGACGGCGAGAACAACGTTGTCCGGAGAGCTCCCATGGAAAGGGGAGAGGGGGAATTTTCCCTGACCAAATTCAGACAGTAGAATATTTCAGAGAGGTCTGAAAGGGAGGACTCACTGTTCCTCTTTTCCTCCGAGTCGGAATCACAAATAGGGTTGCAGGAGGATACGTAGCAAATAGCAGACCGTTCAGTATACTTATTCCTCTTATAAATCATAGAAGCATGATCTGTATAATGGAATACTGATAAACAAGGTCTAAACAAAGTAGTATCAATATTCAATCCATGAGATAAATCACATCTAGTAAAAAAACTCCACCGACAGAAAGGTAAGCTAACTGGGATATAAAGATTATCAAAAATCCTATCCAGATGTTTTCCCGGTATCGACCCAGGGAACAACATAAGCTCTGATGTATATAGAAAAAATACAAATCGCCCCCGATTTGGCCATTCAAACCTAAAGCCCATCGTTTGCTCCTCAGAGCCAGTAGATTCTGAGAGGGAACCAAAAGGAGTTTTAGGAGAAACAGCGAGAGGGGAGAGAAGGAACTTCCCGAAAGCGCATACCTGGGCGCGGGTGGTAGAGAGAGGGGGGAAGATTTGGCCGACCTGCGGAGAGAAAGACAGAGGTCCGCATCGTCAGGAGTTTCTTCTTCGACCAGGTGACTGTTGAAAGCTAATCAGTCGAAAGACGTCGCTTTTTGCAGTAGATCGTTGGAGCGAAGGTGGTCGGAGTGTCGCTGGCGCGAGGGTTTCTTAGTTCGCTTAGTTCTCATGTTTTTTAGGTAATGTCATTCTTGTTGACATTGTGGGCAACAAGATATTTGAACGTAGCCTATTACCGGCATCTAAGGCTGACTACTCAATAGTTTATTAAAACACATTGTTCATCATCTACAGAATATATAATGACATGTTAACATGTTTGGATTAATGTTATTTTTAATTTCATATAATAATAAGCATCACTCCTAAAATTTTCAGACGTCATAAACCAAAGAAGTGTGGAATACATTAGTCACCTTCTCATCCATGTCCTGAATCTGAACATGTATACCTGTCAAGCTAGATAATCTAGTTTTCGTGCATACCGCAAAAAAGGGGAAAAAGTTTATATGCATGAAAGCATGCAGAAGAATGCTAGATAACAAAGAAAAGGACTCACAATCTAAAGTTTTGATTGTCTTTCTGTCCTATTCTACTGTACGAATTTTCTGAAACCAACAAAAAGTACACCATTATAGTAGAGTTAAAACAATAATGGTAAAATTCCAAGTCTAGTGCTACTTACAAACTCCAAGTACGAATCATCCTGTAAGCAGAACAAGCATTAATACTAAAAGCCACTCAAGTTGGAACGATTTCTATGCAAACATAAATTAAGCTGAATGGGATCTTTCACAAAATAATACAAAACAAAACTTTTAGGATCGCTAGGTCCTAACCCTTAAGCTCATTTCAGAACCAGAAGAGATAATATGTTACTCAATTCCAATTAAGCTGGCTATTTCCCAAGGCCCAACTAATAGAAGCAAAGTACAGTATAACAACACAGGAGTGCCACTATACAAGAATTGTTGTTTCCAAATTGTTTTCAATCTTTCAAGAGTCAACGAAGTACTTCCTTGGTTTACTAAAATAGTAACATATAACCCACAAATTCACTGATTTAAACTAAAAAATGAAGTTCAATAGAAACTGCCTAATCTAGTGATGAACCATGGATTAAACATATAATAAGTGATATGAACACATATTATATTGAACAACGATTGGAGCCTGAGCAATCATACTCAAGAACTCAGACATATTGTAATTTAAATGAAAAGTGAGGGATAGGTAAAAGATGCCTTCTATTCCTTACCGCAAATCTTAGGAGGAGACACGATTTTCTTACACCAGAGTCACCTATGAGCAAAAGCTTGAATAAATAGTCACTGCAAAAATTATATTGGGAACACTATTGTTTAAGTTTTTCCTCACAAAGAGAGAATTACATTGAATGGTAAAGAAATGCTTACAGAACCTTTTAATCATTATGTACATGTTAACTAAAGTATACTATCACTTCATGTTGACTAAAGTGTACATGTTAACTGGCAATCCATGTTGGCAAATAGTTTATATACTATCACTTCAATCCCTATTTTAGAAGAGAGGCAGCCAGAACAACAGAGAAAGTTTAATCCATGAAAGTCTAAGAGAGGTAGCCAGATCACAGGTCTTAACTGAGAAAAGACATCAGCATCAGTTTGGTGTCGAAACACTTAAATTATTTTGTTTTTCTTATATTTTGGTAGAGAGCTCTAATGTCAATCCTTGAGAATCATGAGCTACCTAACATGACTCTTGAATATAGGAGGAAATGTTTAAACATATCACATGTGCTTGCCTACTGAATCTAACTAATTCTAAAATGTGAATGGCTGCATGTATTAACACTTAAGTTGTTATTTCCACCATTATTCACATAATCAATACCTTGGAAGGACTGTTTTTTTTTTGTAAAAGTTTAGATATGTATTTCATCGGCTTTAAATGCCCGATAAGAAAAACATAGTGATGTATAGAATATTACAGCATCAGAGGCAAAACAGCTCAAAAATGAAGGTCCAAATATTACACCACCAGCAGACAATGCTGCAACACAAAACAAAGGGAGCCTCAAAGGCCCTCAGGTGGCACGGAACCTCATCCAGAGTCATCAAGGGGCAAAGAATCGACTCCTGAGGGCATTCTGGAGGAAGAAGGGATAGAGAGGTTGGAAGAGTCAGGTGGCTGAGTAGCAATGGCTGACATAAAGAGCCTCATCTCGTCCTTTTCAAAACCTACCACAAGATTATCTATCCAAAGGTTCATGAAATAAATAATATCACAAATTATACCATATGCATCACTACAAGAATTCCTGCAAATCCTATTATTTCTTTCTTTCCAAATCAACCAGAGGATGACTTAGACCAACATAATCCACCCAGAATATGGCAAATAGAATCTTTTTTCTCGAAACCATTTCTCGCACTCCAAATCAACCAGAGAGTGATCTGGAGTAACAAAATCCATCCAGAAAAATGCATTGTAGAATCTCAATAATGTTAAACCTGCACCCAATCAAACGAACCCAAGAAGGGATCGTCAGGAACAGAATAATGTTCGCGAGATCTGCTAGCCTGCGCAGTCCGATCGGACAGAGGAAAGAGCAGATCTGCAAGAGACAGATCTGAGAGGAAGAAGGACTCGCAGATCTGCAAGAGGAAAAAAAATGAGAGGATGCACAGGCAAAATTTGCGTCGTTGTTCCTGCAGTAGTGGCATTCCTGCAAAATTATATGAACATACAATGGCCCAAACTACAAGCACAAAGTCGGAACCAAGCTGCAGGGAGGGCGACGTTGGCCCGGAATGTGGCACGACCGCTGTAGGACGCGAGCTCACCTCCCTAAGAGGCAAAAACAAGGAA
>JAMKQA010004812.1:0-13984 GCA_024699735.1 Posidonia australis | reverse complement strand
TTGGATTTGCCAGCGGTAGCAGTGCTCTGTCCCTCCCCCGGGGCAGAAGGAATGTGGGGGTCCACATTCAGAGGTTGAGAAGAGGCCTTAGCCAAGCTCTGGCGTCTGCAGGACAAAGGAGAGTGCCCAATCATAGAGCAGAAATGGCAGTAAGGAGGCAGGGACCTGTCGTAGTCGATCGCCTGTTTGATCAACTGATCTCCATTGTCGATAGTGATAAACTTCTTGACAGGCTTAGCAAGATCCATTTCGATGCAGACGGAGGCATAGCCTGGCCTGGTGAAGTTAGTGACGTCCTTATGCATGCATAGAAATTTCCCAAGCAAATTGGCGATGGATTGAATCGCGCCTGGGTCGTGCAGATGAGCACGAAGACCAGGAAGGCCTACCCAAACAGGTGTGCATGAAGACTCGGAGCCAATCGAAAAATTAGGGGACCATCTGAAAACACGCATGCGTTTCCCCCTGATGAACCAAGCTTCCTTAATGTAGGCTTTCACAAAATTCTCCCGGTTAGAAAAGCAGATCAGAATGTGACGCTGATCAAGGGCCAACAGGAAAATACCATCCTGGAAGGACAAGGCCTTCTGCATCGCTGAAAGAACGTCCATCAGAGAAGGACGACCAGTAGAGAACTTCCCGATCAGGGTCCAAGAGAAAGGGGAAGCCATTAGAGACACCTCCTCCACTGAGAACTGGATGACCTCTTCGCCATCCAAGAAAACCGGCTGCCGGACCGGGACCCCAGGGAAGGAGGGTGGACGGTGCGTATCACGAGTAGCAGCTGCAAAGGAAAGAGAACGGGGCTTCTTAGCGCCCGCTCTAGGGTTATTAAAGATCAAAGGAGAAGTTAGGGGATCAACTGGGGGACATTCAGGCGAGGGAGCAACAGGAAGAGACATCTCGTTGCCCCGGGCTTGGAGCTAGATCGAGCTCCGAAGAGCTGACCCAGCCCCAGGAGCGAAAAAAGGAAAGGGGAAGGGCACGCACCGAAGAGGAGACCGGAGAATGCGGCCCCCGGGAAGGGCACGCCCCGAAGAGGAGGCCGATGTTTGCTAAGGAGGCAGGCCGGACGACGGCGCTCCCGAGAAACAGTCGCATGGGTTTTGGGTTTAATTAAGTGACTTTAAATTAGGGTTTTTAGGGTTTTGGCTTTTGTTTTAGGTTTTAGGATTTTGGTTCTTTTTGTTTTAGGTTCTTTATTATTTATTTTGGTGATTTCAATTAAGTTTTTTGATTTTCACTTAGGTTTTAATTTTTATTATTTTAAGTTTAATTAATTGATTTTTAAATTAAGGTTTTTGGATTTTATTACTTAAAGGTTTTGGGGATTACGGTTTTGAGTTTAATTAAGTGATTAGGCCTTTTTGAATTTTAATTAGGGTTTTGAGTTTAATTAGGGTTTTTAGATTTTAGTTAGGGTCTTTTTGGGTTTTATTATTTTAGGGTTTTTCTGAATTTAAATGGGTTAAAGTTTTATGTTTGAGTTTTAATTTAGATTTAATTAATTCTTTACTTGATTTAATTAGGGATTTAGTTTAAATTTTGGCTTAATTGGTTTTTATTAGGATTTTGACTTAGATTTTAATTTCGTTGGTTTTTTGTTTGATTTTTGTTTGGATTAGGGTTTCTTTTTAATTAGATTTAATTTTTACTTGATTTTATTGGGTTTTACTTGATTAGGGTTTTAATTAGGATTCTTGACTTAATTAACTTGGATTAGGGTTTAAATGGACTTTATTTGGTTTTAATTAGGATTTTCACTTGATTAATTTGGATTTTAAATGGTTTAAGTGGATTTTATTTGTTTTTTGTTTGGATTAAAAGTTTTTACTTAATTAATTTATGTTTTTGATGATTTAATTGAATTTTGTTTGGTTTTGATTTTTAATTATGGGTTTTTCTTAAATTAGGTTAGACTAGGTTTGTGTGGGCTTGTGGGTTTAGGTTGAGCTAGGGTTTAGAATTTAGGTTTGAGAGTTAGGATTTAGGGTTAGGGTTTTCGTGGTCGCAACCACAGCATTTTTCCAGAGGAGCCTGCTGTCAAGTGACTGCAAAATCGAAGTGTTTACAGATGCCCCTCCCTAAGCGAGGTCGAGGGAATCGAGACCGATGCTCAGGTTGACAAGACACCCCGCCTGAGTCTGCGGGAGAGTGGTACTTGTTGTGGGGCCGTGAATCATTTATTAGATGGATGCACCGAAAAGTCATGACCTGAAGCCCATGCATGATGCTGATGCAAGGGTTGACCCTGATGTCGGGTGATGCATGAGGATGATGTTGATGACGAGTGGGTAGCCCATTAGCCCACAGAGGGGAGCACGAGGGGTTTCCCGACTCATGCCAAGGGATGCCTGGACAAGACTATCGGGCTCATCACACGACAGGGGGAACTTGGCGAATGACTGACCTTTCGGCTCGACAGGAAGCATGGCAAAATATCAGACTTGTCGACTGAGGTTAGACTGATGACAAATGTCAACCGGATAGCATGGGATATCAGCCTAGATGGTGGGGAAAATAGTGTAAATGGGGAATCAGCAAAGAAGTGGCACCAAGATTTGTCCATCTAGAGCAAATCTAGGAAGGGAACAATCTAGACTTTGCTTGAAGCCTACAAGAGGATGGAAGTTGGACCTCATGGGTGCATTAACCAAATGGTTCTAGTTATTGGCCCCAAGACAGCTAGCGGCTGGACAAACTAGGCACCAAGCCAAACTGGAAGAAACAAGGAAAAACCAAGCTGCTATCGGTGTGCAAACAAGCGACCTGGAGCTGAAAAGATAGAACTGAGTCACCATCGATATACAGGCAACGGCTAGAAATCGCCAAGGGTGAACCAAGTTGTTGTCGGTGTACAGGCAACGGCTAGGAATCGCAAAGAGTGAACTGAGTCGCTGCCGGTGTACAGGTAATGGCTGGGAACCGCCAAGAGTGAATCGAGTCACTGCCAATGTACGGGCAACGGTTGGTGTAGACACTCTGATTTTGCAGTCACTTGATAGCAAACTCCTCTGGAAAAATGCTCTGGTTGCAACCACCACACCTAAACCCTAACTCCAACAAAACCCTAAACCCTTAAACCCACTTAAGCCTACACAAACCCACTCCAACCTAATCAAAGCAAAAACCAATAATTAAGAATCAAAACCAAATAAAACTCATTTAAAACCCTAATTAATTAAGTGAAAACCCCAATTAAAGCCAAAATTAAACAAAATCTACTTAAATCCACTTAAAATCCAAATTAATTAAGTAAAAGTCCTAATTAAAACCAAAATTAAACAAAATCCACTTAAAATCCAAATTAATCAAGTGAAAACCCTAATTAAAGTCAAAATCAAATAAAATCCATTTAAATTCAAGGAAAAAAACCAAAATCCTAAACCCTAAAAAAACCCTAAAGTAACTTAATTAAGCTAAAAACCCTAATTTAAACTCAAAACTTTAATTAAAATCAAAAAAACCTAATTAAACTAAAAAACCCTGATAAAAATATTAAACCTCTAAATTAAACTCAAAATTCTAGTTAAAACATAAAAACCCTAATTAAACTAAAAAAACTCTCAATTAAAACCCAAAAAACCTAATTAAAATTAAAACTCTAATTAAAATACAAAAACCCAAATTAAACTAGAAAACCATAATTAAGCTCAAAACCCTAATTTAAAAGCCAATTAATTAAACCCTAATACAACCAAATCCAAAAAGCACTTAATCAAATTTAAAATTAAGAACACAAAAATTTAATTTAAAATCACAAAATCAAAACCCTAGTTTGAAGCATAAGAACTTAAGATCTAGGATCAGATTTAAACCACAAGTCATTAATCTTAAATCATTGAAATAAAAATTAAAACCACAAAACCCTAAAAACAAAAACACACCTAAATCTAAAACCCTAAAACTTTAAAAGAAAAAACCTAAAAAGCTAAAGCCCACTCGCAGGCCCAGCCCAAACCGAACCTGATTAAAAACTTAGGAAACAGAAAAATAAGTGAATAGTGCCTTCTTCTTCCCCACGCCCATCTCCCCATCCCTCCTTCCCCACGAGCTGGCCAACTGCCAACCACGATCCCCGATCCCAACTGCCCCTTCCGCCCCTTTTTAGAACGTGAGAAACCACCGGACAAGGGGGACGGGGGAGAGAAAAGTGAAACTGAATTGAAGAAGCATTGGAGAAAAGAGGAGGGAGAGCCTGAGACCACCCCATTCGAGTCCCAGAAAGCCTGACCATCTTCCTCGTATCTAGACCACCTCCTCCAATCCCTTTGTAACCTAGAAACTCCAGCCATCGTCGTCGGAGCATCAGCCTAGAGCGTCGCCATCGAGCCTCGTCAGAGGACAGCCCGACCGTTCCCAGGTATTTCCTTCCCTTTTAGCTTTGATTCAGCATCCCTCTAGGTCTGTAGAGTCCTCCCTTAGCCTTCTAGTTGTGTTTCGCCGGAGACAACTCCTCCTACGCATCGTTGCCTCCTCCTCTGGTGGTGGGTTCACCACCACCGATGAGGCAAATGCCCTCTAGGGATGAGAAAAAAGCCCCTGGGGCCTTTCCTCCCTCTTCCTCCTCCTCCTCTCTGAACCTCGTCGCTCAAGAGAGGCTTCCTTGGCCTCCCAAGGCCAGGGGAAGCACCGCCGGTGGCCCTACAATCTTCAGCCGCTGCCGTCTACCTACTGAGCAGGTGCGGACCTCCAACTATTCCCAACTAGAACCGTCATCTCCGAAAGCATCCTCGTCGCTCGCCGAAGACTCTCCAGACCCCGCTCGACTGCCTCTACCTTTCCAGTGCAGCCCCAAGCTCACCTACACCCATCGCTAGCGTTCGGGATGGGTGGAGCTACTCAGCCAGCCCCAACTAGACCCAACGCTCCTGGAAGTTTCCCCATGGTCCTCCGATGCCCTTTGGTCCTTGCCACGTCATCCCAGCAACTGCTTCACCTCCAGCCACCTCGTCGTCGTCATCCTCAATGCCGACCGACTCTTCATCAGCGCCTGAGACAGGGATAGCACCCCAGGCCCTACCAAACTCACCCGATACACCGGAGAGCTCCGCCGTGCCTCCCTCGAACTTCCCCGACCATCGTCGGAATCCTCTAGTCGCTGAGCCACCGTCGAAGGCCCGTTGGAGTCCTTGCTGAAAACAAAGCACTAGCGAACTTCGAAGGGTATTTTTTTAGTTTAGGTCTAGTTAGTGTTAGGTTTTTTTTTTTAGTCCTTAAATCATTTCATTCAGGTCCTGTATTTTTATATTTAAGCCCGTATAATTTTAAATAAATTTTGTTTCTTCATTCTGTTTTTGTAAATATTGCATCATGTCCCCTAAACTTTCTTATTTTCATTTTCTATTCTGTAAAGATTTGTTTTATTACAATTAAGTCCCTCAAATCATGTTTTCTTTATAATTAAGTCCTAGAATTTCTCATTTTGCCCCTAGAGTTCTTTGAAATGAATTTTCTTTGTAAAATTTGCATTCATAACCTTAAAGTCATCCATAATTACACTGATGATATAAAAAAACTTGATTTTTATCACATTTTTGTCCTAAAATCTTGCATGTTAGCCCCTGAACTCAATACATAATTTTTTCTAGACAGGAACATTTATATCCAGGCCCTTGAATCTTTTCTTAAATCATTAATCATGGTTTTAATTGTATTTTAAATCACATTTTGGTATGTTTCACATTTATTGATCACATGTGCTTGTAAATCACGACCTGAATAGAGTTTTCAACAAAAAACCATGTTTGCAATATAAATGAATTTTTTATTTCACATTTTAGTCAGATTTGCACTATTATGTGTGAATTTTGCATAATAGACCTTGAATTTTTAAGAAATTACCAAAGTACAATTTTCACACATGTCACACCACAAAGCCACATTTTCTTTAAATCCTTCACCCTAGCATTAAGATAAGACTTTCCGAGCACATTTTAACCATGATCTTTCCATTTTTGTGAATTTTGCACATTAAACGTTGAGTTTTCAGAAAATTTTCTAGGTGCAGTTCTCAACATCCCAGTGCTACATTTTCCTTTGATCCATCATCTGCATTCTAGGATAGAAGTCTTTGAATGTATTTTAATCAAGATTTTCACCCATTTCTATGAATTTTGCATTTTGGTCCTTGTACTTATCCCTTATTGTGTTTACATCATTTTATTGTTTTTAAGACCTTGTCCTCTACATGTTTTCATGAAAATAATATATTCCTAACATTTTCCATACATTTTGGCATATCTTCGACCATGCATCATCCCCATACATGCATTTATCACATCTGACCATTGAAATGACCAAATTACCACTATCATCAATTCATGCACATGCATGTTAGTTATTGCACCAAGTCATGCATGATCTCTGTCCAAATCATTCTTTAGTATCCTTTATCTTTTTAGGTACATTTTCATGCATTCTACATAGTTTTTGCTGCATTTACACATCAGCCCATCCATCTTGAATAAGTCTGCATCTCATGTGTTTTTCTATGGATTTTTCTCCTACCTATCTTCGGATTCCTTCGTTTGATATTTGATTTGACTCCCTTTATTCCATATTTTTGGATTTTTTTTATTTGATTTGGATTTCATCGCTCGAAGGCATACATTAACTGACCCAAAGGCCCACATTGGCCCACTTGTGGATTATTTTTCCTTTTCATTTTCAAGATTTTTTCTATGATTCCGATGACTTGGGTTGGCCCCACTATTGATCTTTTTGATATCGATATGGTTTTCTCGAGCATGCTTTCCCAAAACACCATTATTTTATGTGATTTTCTCCACATGTCCCGGTTTGCCTGTTTTATACGGACTTCTTTGCAATTTCTTCCATCTCGATTTCTATGATGTTTTACACGATTCTAATGATTTGGTTATGTCGCATTTTTGATGGTCTCAATGTCGATGTGGCTTTCCAAAGCGTTCTTTCAAGAAACATTGTCATTTTATGTGAATTTCTTCACATGTCTCGGTTTACCTATATTGCATGGACTTCTTCGTAGTTTTTCCGTCTTGATTTTTGTGATGTTTTCTATGACTCTGATGACCTGAGTTGGTTGCATTTTTGACCTTCTTGTGGCTTGTATGATTTTTCGAGCCATTCTTGCCAAAAAAATCTTATCATTTCATGTGATTTTCTTTGTCATGTCATTTTCCATGATTACGATATTTCATGTGGATTTCTTTGCTGTTTTTGCATATCATCTTATACATCCATCTAATCTCGACTTGGCATTCACATTAGCATGATTAGAGCACATTTTAGTAGTGTAAACATTCATTCAGCCTCTAGCAAGCGAATTGGACTAGAAAGACCGAGTTTCTTGGGCGTACAGGGGTGCCTAACACCTTCCTCGTGCGTAATAGGAATCCTGACCCATCCTTTGGTTTGTGGACATCTAACCTTCATATTTGCATCCCATGCGTCCATCTTTTGTGATTTACTTGTGGTTTCCCTCGTCTTTCCCTTAAAAGACTAGGTGGCGACTCCTTTTCTTTTCGTTTTATCCCATCTTGCGCCTTGGCCATCTTGGCATGGTTGTGGCCTCCTCCCTCTGGGGCGGTACCGTGCCAGATCCCCATGCTAGGCATGGTCATAGAACTGACGACTCCACTGGCGAGTACCAGATTTCAGCTTTTAGGTTAGTCTTTTGGCTTGCTTTCTGAGGCTTTGGCTTTACACACTTGTTTGTTTGCTTTGTTTGTGAATGTTTGCTTACTTAGTGTGCCTTCTGTACTTTCTTTCACACATTTACTCTGTCACTGCACTTGCACTCACATGCTTTGCCTTTTGATGTGATGGATGTTTTCTTTTCACAATCACGATGCCACGACACTTGCACATGCCATGATCATGCCTTTTGCTTGTTATTTGCTTGCTTGATTGCCTTACTTGTGTGTTTTCTTCCCTTTTCGCACTTGACATGTTTGTTTCCCTTTCTGGTTTAAAATAAAACACACAAACTTAGAGAAACAATTAATAAGGCAAAACTAGAGACCAATTCAAACTCTTACCCCTCTGGTTAATAACGCAAGTAAAAGACACAAAAGCATACATGCATGATTCATTCATATAGGTGCATGCATTCTTCTCCCCAGAGACCACCTATAGTTTGCGAAGGACAATTTTGGTAGCCCATTCTATGGCTTTGGCGTAGGACGTGTTGCTAGTTTGTCGCCCCTTGTCCGGGGTCATGTCGGTCCTAGTAGAGGATACAGTGCCATGCTATTGCAAGAGATGAGGCTACAAATGCACCACCTATTCACCACCTGCGCTTTAGCCAAAATTTAGAGTAGGGACCTTACTTTCTTGCCTTGAGTTGGAGACCCGCATACCCCTGAGAGAGTCCAGAGTAGACAGCTTACTAGGACACACATAGATGGTGAGAGAGCGCATAATAGTTGCATCCATATGCATGTGCATTCATGCCACCCTAATAACATTGCATCTATGTCTTGTTCTACTCACATCAGGTTTCCTTGATGCCTGTTTTCTCTTACAGGTTAGCGTGCGAGTTCCTCTGTCAAAGATCGAGCGTCCCTTATTTCTGTTTCCCCTTTGGTGATAGATCTCACCCATCATTTCCTGAGTTACTCGTCGCTGTCGACGATAGCTCGTCCTATGACTTGTCCTTTGCCTTATCGCCGCAGTTCAATTCTCACTCGCTCCTATTCCACCATGGCCCAGCATCTTGGTGAGCCTTTGATTTCTGCTACTCCCGAGGTGACTGCCTCCCTAGTCCCTCCTTTGACACTAATTTCTTCTGCCTCTATCACTCCTCCCAACAGCCGTTTCCTGATGGTCGGGAATTCCTCAGGTACTGGAAACTAACAGGCTCACTCCACTATGGAGCCGGTCATCGAGGCCATCACTATGACGACCATATGCATTTCGGAGACCCAGCCTCTGTCTTATCCTCTCGCTGGACCTGTTACTTTTAGCACCCAGCCATCTGCGGCGACATCTCTAATAGGATCTCTCTCTGCTTGACAATCTGAAGTCTAACCTCCACTTGGATCCTCTATGACTTTTACTGTGGCCATCGATATTATTACCAACAGGTCTCGTATCCTCCACGCCCAATAGCTTCTTGAGCTTACTCAAAAGCTTTAAGGCATGGGTTTCTATATCTTTCCAGCTCGTATTACTCTTCCAACGGTTCCAGAGGTCCCTTTGTTGCCATCACTTGTGTATCATGCTACACCCACTACAACACCTTTTCGGCCATCGCCCTAGCTTCTTTCAACTTCGGTGGTGGCAGGACCGACTCCGCCTGTAGCTTCCTCACTAGTCACAACACAGCATCTCTCCTACGCACTTGGTGGCTAGCCCTTAGGTTTGGTAGGGGCACAACACCCTCATGTCTCATTCCCTAGATTCTGCATGAGACAATAGTTGTACCTCGCTTACACTGCACCACACTTAGCACATCATACATCTCCCCCTCCCATCTTGCATTAGAACCAGGTTTCTGCATATACTCCAAAGCACCTCACACTAACACGCAGGTACGTTGACCATCGTGCATTGTCACCAACAGACGCGATGGTGGATCCAAACGAGCATCTCGGTGCAACCCATGTGGCGTACGCAGGACCCACCCCAGCTACATCATCCTCATTGGCAGCAGCTCCAGATACCCTCCACACTAGGGTGGGAGATCTTGAGAAAGCACTTCAATAAGTGCAGGGAGGAGATTGCTAGTCTTACCAATTTTTGGACCTCTGTTATTTCCCAAAGGCTACTCTCCCACCGAACTTCCAAGTCCCGTATTTCAAGAAATACAATGGTAAAGGCTACCCTATCTCGCATGTAAAAGCGTACTGCGGAGATCTCGCACAGCTTCAGGCTGACGAGAGGTTATTGATCTATCTTTTCCAAAAGAGTCTAACCGGTCCTACACTAAAATGGTTCACCTCTTTAGATATGGCCCGAATAAAGACTTGGAACGACCTCAGCCAGGCGTTTCTAGAACAATACTCCTTTAATTTTGACTTGGTCCTTAAGCATGAGGACCTTGCCGCCACCAAGCAGAAGCCCCATGAATCATTTGGAGAGTATGTTGGGCACTGGCGCGCTCTTGCTTCAAAAGTTCGAGATAGACCCTCTGATGAGGAATCCATTGAGAAGGTTATCCATGGAGCGTAGCCAGGCACCAGGGCCCTGCTTAGCATATAGCCTATCACCACTTTTGCATCACTAATCCACACTAGCGCTCACGTAGAATGTTTGCTACGTAGTGGCAGCTTCCCTGCGCTTACTGCATTCGCTAAACAAGCCACGTCCCCTGCTTCCGTTCTGGTACAGGTGGTGGCAGCACTAACAATGGTGCGAACGGTATCGCCAATAAGGAGGGATCCCCCCTGGAACGCCGTTGCATACGTCGGATCTCCTGCAGCGCCTGTTGAAACAGGACGCCCAGCTCAGCAGTAGTTAGTTTATGCACCCAAGTGTAGAGCCCCACACACCTCTCACATCACCACTGTCGTCGAGTCAGTGTATCCCGTTGCACCGGTAAGACCAGAATCATACCAAAGTCAGGCACGACCGTGCCGCCCAGAGCGTCGCTTCATGCCTCTGGTCGAGCCCATGAGCGTCATCCTCCCAAAGGTATAGTCACTCCTGAAGTTGATAGAGGTCTGCCCACCGCCGCATCCGCTACCGGGCTGGTACAAAGTAGACCTATTCTACAACTTCCATTGCGCCGAGGGGCATGCGATGGATAGTTGTTTCGCGCTTCGGCATGCTATTCAGGACTTGATTGACCATAAGGTCATTGTCATTCACACCCAGCAGATGAAGTCAGCACCACCACAAACACAAGCATCGGCATTTGTCCCTGATCCCCCTAGTATTGTTAGCCAGCCTCTCCCCGAGCACGGCCGTCCAGATGTGCCAGGGACCTCTAGGATCCTTGTTCTATTTCTCACCTGGTCCAATGTTTCCATGCTAGACCCTTCAGATTTGATTCATGATTCGTCTACTCCGTTCCCACAGTCTTTGTATCACTCTTTTCTCGAGGGTTCAAACTCCACGGTGAACATGATCTAACTCACCGCTAGACCAGAATATCCAGCAATCCCGTTGTCACACCCACCATCACCTGGTGCTCCAGTAATCTTGCTAGCACACTCACCCCTACCAACCACATCAATGACCCTACTAGCACAATCCCCTCCATCTATAGTACCTGTCACCCTGCTAGTTCATCCCACCACGTAGTCTCCCCGACCTATATCCCTACTAGTTTTACCAAATGCAAGCCTACCCCTTGTTTGACCATAGTTGGTCACTAGGGCACCCGTGGTTGTTAATTTGACCCAAAATACCCATCGCATGCCCTATGACTATGCCGCAGAGATGTGTGCCGAGGTCGCGTGTTTGGGGTGGGTATATAGGGCCCCATATCTTGAGCCTAAGCAAACCCGACCTATTGTAGATCCACCATAGCTAGAAAGCCAGCCAGTGAAGCCCACCACTGAGGAAGCCTTAACAAAGTCCTCTTCCACCATAGCCTAGCCTGTGGCCGATATCACTGCTCAACTTAAAAAGGTCAAGGCCGATATTTTCATTTGGGACTTGATCCACACTTCGACCGAGCACCGAGAGGCCTTCCTTCGAGTTTTCTAGGTCGCCCATGTAGCCCCCACCATAGAACCTGCAACTCTAGAAACCATGGTAAGTGTGGTTGCCACACCCCAGGTCATTTCCTTCACTTCCCAAGAAATGCGTCCGGTGGAGATCAATCACAACCAGCCATTGTTCATAATGGTATAGTTTAAGAATTTTCACATTCCCCTCACCCTCGTCGATAACGACATAGGCGTGAACATCTACCCCTTGCGTACAGCAAGCAAGCTTGGATTCAAGGTCGAGGATATTATGCCAGCAGCAAAGGGAATGACGTCATTCAACAACACGCACCACGATGCATTGGGCTTATTGGTAATCCCCCTCGTCATTGGCCCAGCTGAGTTTAACGTGGAATTCTATGTCGTGGATCTTGAACCTTTGTTTAATCTCCTACTTGGGCGCCCTTGGCTCCACAAGCATCAGGTCATCCTGTCGACTCTCCATCGCATGATCATGGCTGAAAACTTTAAGAAGGAGAAGATTGATGCTATGTCAACCTTGTCCCATCAGACAGTCTTCTTTGACCCTAAGCCTTCAGATGTTCTATTCTGGGTTAATCGGTTTGAGCTGGTTAACTTTATCCCCGAATTTAAACGTGGCAGCTACCCACTTGTCTGTAGCAACCCCTCCAGGATGGTCGAGAATCTATGTCGCCGCTGGGGATATGAGAAAGGGACACCTCTTGGGAAGTACCGTCAAGGGATCGTTGAGCCTGTTGCTGCAGAGGAGCAAAGAGATCGAGTGGGACTTGGTTACGAACAGTTGTATCAAGGAAAATGTTCCCGACACTCGTAGGGATCAAAGCTGAACTACTCTCCTGCTTGTACTAATTTTGTAAGTGCAGGCATTCTCAGTCCAGGATAGAGTCCAGACTCGGCGGTGCTACAACGAGACATTCTGTCAAGCAAAGTTGAATGCGTAAGCATCGAGGATTATTTTTTTGAAGAAGATGCCACAGCAGTTTTAGTTCCAGCCACCGCAGTTTTAGTTCTGGCCATACCAGTTTTCATTCCAACCACTATAGTTCCTGCCATAGTCACGATGCTAGATGACAATTCCAAATTCAACCATAACCATAGCTCCAATCACTTTATCAACAACAGTAGTTCCAGCTTCTACATCAGTCCCCAACATGACCTCAATCACAACAATGATCCTAGAGGCAAGCTATGAAGCCTCCATCGGACATCATGTAGCAGATCCTCTATCCCAACACACTCTGACTTAGATAATGCCTACCCAAATCCGATTGTTGGCGTGGAACGCCAACCCCTATGCAGTACCATTGACATGCACTAGGGATAGTCCAGAGGATGCATATTATATGGATCTCGCATTTGATGAGGACAAGGGAGCAGTTGTAGAGGCATAGATGGACGAGGTGCTCCAAAGCATGGAAGTTCTATTTCAAGAGCAGCTCACCATCTTGGCAGAAGATACCATAGAGGAAGTGAGGCGCCAGAAAGGCAAAGTAGCGATGATTGAAGCAGCACCTCCCTCGTCGCAGGAAACGCAGGACCATTCCATTATCATGGTTCTAAAGGAAGAAGAAGAATCAGCTTATTCTAGACCAGGAGAGTTAATCACTCAGCAGCTGGGAGGCGAGTCTAGATGGTACCAGCAGCTTAAGCCCCACCTTACGCAAGGTCTATTCTAAAGAACACAGGCGGTGTCACTCTAATCAGTCAGCAACAGGATAGCCGCCAATCAGCAGTATTCCTTGTAAATAGCAAAGAAAATCCAAAAAAAATCAAAAAATTCGAAAAAATAGAACATCCAAAAAAATAATCAATAAGTGAAGAAGCAGCATCAGAGAGTCAAGAAGCACTTGACTCGAGAAAGGATGCAGAATGGGATGACAGAAAGGTTTCTTGCTGCTAGTACAAGAATACGAGAGTCAGTATAACTCACCTTCCGCGTTGAAAGGACCAAGCATCAGAGTAGATTTGCACCTTCGATACAGTGGATCCTACCTTTCAGAAGGAGATGTTGTCCGAGCTCGTGGCCTACGAAGAGGAGGATGACAATGGTGCACATGGAGATGATGACGCGCTAGTAGAATTCCAGCACCATGATAATGACCCAGAAGGCCTGAATCTCCATGTGGAAGAAGAGATTGAGCTGGTGAACATCAAAACCACTAATGATGTGAAAGAATTGCAAATCAGTGCTAAGCTCACCCCGCAAGTGAGGGCAGAATTCATTGCCTTTCTTAAGGAATACATAGATGTCTTCGCCTAGAGTTATAGCGACATGGTCGGTCTAGATATAGAGGTAGCAGTACACAATCTTCCATTGAAGCCAGATGTCAAGCCCATCAAACAAAAGCTCAGAAGATGGTGAC
>JAMKQA010004811.1:0-11788 GCA_024699735.1 Posidonia australis | reverse complement strand
ATGTCAGCTTTAACTTTCTTAAGCTGAGTAGTTATGTCTGCTGAAGGTTGGCTGTTTGTGGTGGTAATGGGTGGAGCTATTCTTGGTGTGGGTAGTTGCGGGGCCTACGCTTGCAATTGGACAAGAACTGGTACTACGGGCATTGATGGTGTTGATGGTCGGGCTTCTGACTGGACAAGGCTCGGTGTTGGAGGATTTGGTCTGGGTGCTGGAGGTTTGTACACCCTACTCGATTGCGTTACCTCTACACACATTTCTGTGGCATAATTGTATGGAACACGATGCGTGTCATGAGTAAGGGTGACAACAACTGGGGGACAGGCTGCTAGCTGTACTGGTATGGCTGGCGGCTACGATACTTGGTAACTCTAAGGTGTTGGTGGCTAGATTGGTCCAGATTGTGGCCAAGCTTGTGGACAAACTGGTGCAGGTGGCTGGGGGTATACGATAGGCAGTGCCATAGTGTACTCCGACTCAATGGTAGGACGAATCACACTAACTGACTCCTCGGAATCACCAAGGAAAGACCGATACAACTGGTGGGGGAAAGGGGAGGATACATCATGAATTAGATCGGTAGGACGAATAGAAGATGAGACAGAATCAAGAGGAAAGAGGGAATTGACTCTGGAGGGACCTAATGCTCCTGGGGTTGAATACTGTGGTAAAGGCTAGCTAACTATATAGGGTTGTGCTGGTGGTGCTTGTGCGGCTACTGATGCGAGTGCTGGGCCTGCCGCCTGCGTGCTAATGATGATGATCTTCTGGTCAATCAAGTTTTGGATTGCGTCCCTTAGTGTGAGACAATTATCCGTCGAGTGACATGTGACCAGATGGAAATTGTAGAACGCATTTGTGTTGTACCATGTAGGGAGTAGACTTGGTGGCGGGTGAATCTCAGGCAGCCTCATAAGGGATGCGACTTTTAGGAACACCATGCTCAATAGCTCCACCAATGGGGTATAGTGGCACCTGTCAAGGCATTGTCGCTTCGGTTCTAGATGTGCCAATGGTGGGCGCATCCTAACCGGTGGGGTAGGGTATACTAGAGTGGTAGTGGGGGTGATGTGTGATACATGAGGTGCTCTAGGTGTGGGTGCATAAACTACTTGGCACTGAGGGGCAGATGGACATTTGCCAGTGTAGCAGGGGATCTAATGTATGAGACTGTATTCTTAGAGAGATCTCGCCACTTAGGTGGAATGGTATTGGGGTTGTTGTTATTGTTGCTACTGCTGGCACCAATATGTGAGGAAGTGGCCTGTTTGGCAATTGCAGAGAGTGCTAGAAAACTGCCGCTGCATAGTGAACTCTCAACACAGGCACCCACCCGAAGTAAAGTTGAAAATGTGGTAACTGGTTTTATGCTGAGCAGAGCCCCGATTGCTGGTTGTACTCCCCAGATCACTATCTTAATAGACTCATCATCGGAGGATCTATCTTTTACCTGTGAAGTCAAGGATCGCCATCGTTCGACATACTCCCCAAATGATCCTTGAGGCCTTTACTTAACTGTGACCAAGTCCTCCCGCTTCAGGATTAGGTCGAGGTTAAAGGAATACTATTCGAGGAACGCCTGTGTGAGGTCATCCCAAGTCTTAATGGTGGCCATGTCGAGGGAAGTGAACCATTTCAATGCGGGCCTCGTAAGACTCTTTTGGAACAAGCAGATGAGCAAACTTTTATCAGCTTGGAGCTAGGCGAGGTCTCTACATTAGGCTTTAAGGTGTGAAATTGGGTAGCCTGTACCATTGTATTTCTTGAATTTCGAGATATGAAAGTTCGAAGGGAGAGTCGTCTCTGGAAAATAACAGAGGTCTTGGAATTCATAGGATCGACGGTCCTCGCCCTGCATTTGTTTGAGTGTTAGCTTCAAATCGGTCACCCTCGCAAGGAGAGCATCTGGAGCTACTGCAGTAGCGGATTATGCAGTTGATGCGGGTGTCACGTACACTGTATGGGTCACCCCTAAAGACTCTTCCAGATCTACCATTCCACCGTTTGGTGCTACGACATGATGGCCAGTGTACCTGTACACGAGTGTTGTGGGCTGAGGAACAAAAGATGAAGCTTGTGTCTGGTATAAGGGTGAAGATAAGGCAAGGGGTGGTGCTGCAGGAGGTGCAGAATGCGAGAGCAAGAGCTATTGGACCGGAATGGCCCTGGGAAATATGCTCATTTCTAGCTGTGCTCCCACCAGCCTAGAAGGCTGGCCACCAAATAGTGGAGTTGCATGCTTTGGTGGGTGCTGAGGCTGTGCTGCAGATGGCAATGTCGATGTCCCTACTGTTGGGGAGACAAGGGAAGGCGACGACTGTGGGGGTGGTGTAGTGGATGCAACCTGTGGTCCTAGGGTTGGTTGCAAAGGCATCTCAGGAGTAGGGAAGGACAAACTTGAAAAGGGATGGAGTGCTAGTGCCAATCCTTACAACTGCTGGGCAAGGGCCGACAATTGTTGCAACTGCACGGTCACGGGATCGTCACTTGTGGCTCCAAATGATGGAGTTAGAAAAGGGGAAGAGGATTTGGGAAGCCGAAAACCCAGCTGTCCAAACTAGGGAGAAGCTACTACAGAAAAGATCGTAGTCGGTTGGCTGCCAGAAAACACACAGTCCTGAGAAGGAACAGTGAAAGGAGTCTAGGGGAAGGTCATGGGAACAGACTCAACAGTTGGGGCCCTAAAAGCAGCAAATGACCAAGATGACGGCCCTAAAGGCAAAGTAGCCACAGGGACACGGTATAGGAATGGTGGAGGTCCTCCAAATGCTAAGGCAAAGATGGAAGCAGTAGTGATGACAAGGACTGAGACAAAGGATGGATAGACCGAAATAGGGACGTCCTCTTGGACAACAATGGAATGAGGCTCGTTGGTTTGTTGGGCCATGGCAGATCGCGAGTGGGTACAGATCGGACTGTGGCTCGGAACAAGAGGGTGAATCTTAGGATGAGCTATCGTCAAAAGTGACGAATAACTCAGGAGATGTGGTCGAAAACCTGGTCACACTGGGTGTCAGTGAATGAAAAACCTCGAGCTCTGGCTAAGAAACTCGCACATTGACGGGTACTATTGGTGTACAAAAGCAAGAATCAAGTTAGAAAAGATGTAGTGCTTATGGTAGTATGAATGCTTTTAGTATGCGCTCTCTCACAATCTAGGGGTGTCCTAACAAGCCGTCTAATCCAGGTTCACACAAGGGTAAATGGGTCTCGGACTCAAGGTTAGAAAATAAAGGTTCTTGTTCTATATTCTCGCCAAAGCTTAGGCAATGAACAGGTGGTGTGCTCGAAGCCTTGTCCTCTGCCAAAGTAGTAGGTTGTACCCTCTACTAACACCAACACGACCCAGGACAAGGGGGACATACCGATATCTCATCTCACGCCAATGCCATAGAATGAGAAACCAGGAAATGTCCTTTGCAAACTATATAGGTGGACTCAAGAGAGGAGAAGATGCATGTCCTATATAACGAATGCAAAATATGCTTTAAGTCATTTACTTGCAAATTTATTAAACCTTGGGGGCGATTGCAATTTGTCACTAGTTTGTCCTATTTATTTATTTTTGTAATTAAGTTTTTATTAACCAAAAGAGGAAGGAAAACATGTCTCGAGTCTCCTATCATGGCAAGTCCAAAAGTGGAAGAAAACATGCAAAGCAAACACTAAACAATAAGCAAAAGGCATGCTTAGGTCATGTGTAAAAGTGGTGGCATAGCAAATGTGTAAAAAGAAAACACCGACCATACAAAAGGCATGCATAAAAGCAAACAAGGTAAAACTTATACTACCATGAAAGGGGAAGTCAAAGCAAACAGATAATGAACAAATGACAAGCAAAGAAAAAACTAAAGCAAATAAGAAAACCAAAATGAAAGTCGTGATCTGGTTATGCCTAGCGGAGTCGCCAGTTCCTGTAACCATGTCGACGACAGCCTCGTGCATGGCACGAAAAGCTAAATGAGTGAGGGCCAGAAAACTCACGGCAAAGTGATAAAAACAATGATAAAATGCGAAAGTCTCCACCTAGTCTACTTAAAAATGGGAGACGAGGAAAACCATTTCAAAACACTAAAAACTATGCAATAAACCAATGTAAAAGGTCAT
The DNA here is from genome assembly GCA_024699735.1 of Posidonia australis. NCBI lineage: Eukaryota > Viridiplantae > Streptophyta > Magnoliopsida > Alismatales > Posidoniaceae > Posidonia > Posidonia australis. The sequence goes on along the minus strand of JAMKQA010004811.1, from coordinate 7,684 downwards.
TATTACGCACAGGGAAGGTATTAGTCACTCCCGTGCACCCAAGAAATCGGTCTTTCATGGGTTTCTCGTTTACTAATATGGAAATGTTGGCTTTTCAACCTATTTTTGTATGCCTGATGGTGATATGCAATGCGACGCTATATGCAAGTGGTGCCTTATGCTAAACATGGGTAAAGGGATTGTAGGATGTGTCCTAATGCTCTAAAAAGTCACTCTAGTTGTGGATCAAACATCGGTGCAAAGATATTGCACGGATATAACCATAGATCCAATAATATTGAGTGGCTAATATCCTCACTTTGCTATATACAAAACCTAAGCTATCATGCACAAATGAGTATGAAATCAAACTAGTGTCATCCTGATGTATCTAGGAGAACACATAGAGAAAGCCAAAGGCAAAACAAACAAGAAACCATGCTAAATACCATGCCAAAAAGCCACTGTTGGTGCACTAAAGCAGGTAGGTGTGCCTATTTGGTGCGGCAGAATGGTGCTCCAGTCTAGTGCGCCACCTATGTGCTCCACTAAAGTATGCTAACATTGTGTGCCACGGAAGTGAGACCTAGAAATTAAGAACAAACAGTGACTAACTGGTGTATCTAGTCTATATCAAACCTTATAAAATGTGCCCTAGATCCTCTGGAAGCTCACCCTAAATGATAAAAATCCAGACATGCATAGGTTCACAAAGAAAGGGGTGATAACCTGTGGTGCTATGATATGGGTCTTGTGCTCAAAGGCAGGAAACCTCACACAGGACCAAAAAAACTCCTATTTTGATAAATGCAAATGAGCCTCAGCTATGCTACTTGGGTCTAGATCATGGACTGGTGCAAAAGAATTCTCTAAACAAGAGTCCAAAAAGGCAACGAGTTCACTAGATCTTAGTGGCAAGCCAACTTCATTAGATGTAAAACTAATGCAAACAGAGTTATTACGTGATGAAACTGTGCAAGCATGAACAAAATATATCTGAGATCAAACACTAGAAAGATCAGAGTCCATAACAAACAGCAAAGCATGCAAACCATGACGCAAAACCTACTGTTTGCAACCTGTGACCAGACTGGTGTGCTAGGATGGTGTGCTAGTAATGTGCTCTAGCCTGGTGCGCCAGGTTGATGTACTCCAGATACTCTGTTTCAAATAGCAACTTGATTCTAGAGCCTGGGGGCAATGCATGTGATTGATTATGTTAATGACCATTTAGAGGATTAACCTAGATGCCAGGGAACATGATTGCACTAATCAACCAAGATCAAAAAACTCCTCTCTCTCCTCTCCTATCTATGCATATTCATGGGTTCCTTAGGACTGCAACTACCTATGGAGTTTTTTATGATTCTTGGGGGTATCTTGACTGATTGAGGGAGCATGGGGACATGATATGGCATGCAAGGGTTGCATCACAGTCCATATTCCATGGCCAACAGCCTTATAGGGACCATGATGCATTGCCCAAAAGTCCACACAGTGCAAGCAATCATCATGACAAACAAACAGTGAATATAATTTTATAAAAGAGCATCATGAACACCAAACTAAAAAAAGTGCAAATAAACATCAACATAAAAAAATCATATCTGCCAAGTTTGCAGTGTGAGCTTCATTCAGAATATCATGCAAAGTCCATGTGAAAGTGGGAATGGGAAACATACATATGGTGTCTCCTCCTTTGGTGGCTCGAGGTGTCTCCTCCTTGCTGCTTTGGACATGCCTGAGGGTGCTCAGAGATGCAAAATGGGTGCTCTGAAAGTAGATGCACTGGTTCCTAAGAGATGGTGAAGTACCAAGAGAGCCAAAAGTGTTGTTCATGGGTGGCCTTCAAAGGAGGTGAAGTTGTAGAGTCTTGCGATGCTAAAGGCACTGGAAACCAATAGACCTGCGTAGATTCATAGAAGAATATTCACAGGTGGAGGTTACATGCATAGAAGATGAACAGCCAACAACCAGCACTCTGATAAGGGCTGTGCGCCAACTTGGTGCGCCCTCTTAGTGCGCCATGTTTGTGCATTTGAATGGTGCTCAATCAGAGTGCTCCTGAATGATGTGCTAATTATAGGTTTAGGTTTACCACTTAGTTTACCACCTGGCAGCCCTCTTAGTGCTGCCTGGATTATCAATTGGACCATGGATTTGCTATAGGCTTAGGGTAATCAAGATGTCAGATAAGGTTCGAATGTGGTTAGGCTTGTCGTGTCTGAAGCAACATCCTTTTGGAGAGTTCACCAACGAGCCGCCTCAAAATTGGTGTGTCTACAATAACAAACCTCTTTATTGGGTGTATCCAACGATATTGAATTGGACCAGCAAATCTTGCCTCTATTGTTAGATGAATAGGCAAGTGCATCATAATAGTAGAAAATGATGGTGGGAAAATTCACTCCAATTGATACAATATGAGTGCAATGTGAGATCTTAATTGTTCAAATTTAGATACATTTATCACTTTAGAACATAATTACTGAAAGAACCCACATAACTACACTAAAATTGAATAAACATCTGGATGAACTGACTTTCTCATTACAACTGGTAGAAGTTGTTGCATAAGAATATGAAAATCATGACTCTTGAATCTAGATATTTTCTTTTCTTTCATTTGAACACAACATAAAATATTTGACAAGTATCCATCGGGAATCTTCAGACCACGCAAGACCTGACATAATGTTTCTTTCTCTTTATTTGAGAGTGTGTAATATGCAGGTGGTATATACATTTGGCCTCCATCACGTTTCTTAGGATGATGATCTTTTTGGATGCCCATTTCTACCAAATCAAGACGAGCTTATATGTTATCCTTAGATTTCTTGCCAATATTCAATAAAGTACATAAGATGTTGTCACATACATTTTTTTATATGCATAAGATCAAGATTATGTCTCACCAATAAGGACTTCCAATAAGGGAGATGAAAGAAAATGCTATTTTTTTTCCAAGCATAAGGTAAACTATTTTCTTCCTCAATTTCATCATGTTTTCTCTTACGACTACCTCCTTCAACAGTAGTTATTGGTTTTTCGAAAGGTATATTTTCGTTTCCCTTAAATTGCTCCAGTATATCATGCCTAGACAACATCTTTGGCTTTTCTCTCCATTCCTGTGTGTTATCAAAATCTTTCTTGTCACGACGATAATGATGAGTTGGCTCTCAAAATCGACGATGAAACATATAGTTTTCTTTCTTTGAATGCCTCAAACAATGACATAATGTATCCTTATTACAACAAGGACATGGCAGCATTCTTTTAGTACTCCAACCAGATAGATTTGCACATGTAGGAAAGTCATTTATTGTCCATAGAACCACAACTTGCAGCTTAAAATTAGATTTTGTAGATGGATCGTAAGTTTAACACCATCTTGATACAATATTATCAAATCAATAATCAATGGCTCCAAGTAAACATCAATGCCATTTCCTGATGCTATAGGACTGGGAATCAATAAACACATTATAAAAATGTGGTTGTTTCATGCACAACCATGGTAGAAGATTGTTTGGTAGAAGAATGATGGGACATGTATTATGTGAAATGCTCATGGTGCCAAATTGATTGAAGCCATCACTTGCTAAATCAATTTTGACATTACATGGATCTGAGGAAAACTCTAGCTATACACTATCTAAGACTTTCCATGTGTAACGCCATGCATTTTCCACAATAATTTAATACAAATTAAATTATGGGAAAATGAAAGCCAAACAGAAAATATCAAACTACCAAGAACCTGTCTGTGCGGCTAGGAGGCTCTGATCTATATGCACTATACTAAATCAACCACATGTCTGCACCTGCAAACCAAAACCACAAGGAAAACACATGAGTGACAGGAGTCACCTAGTACGCACCCCAAGAAAACCGTGGAAAGCAAATTGTAATTACTTTTCTTTTAAAATTCATTTCGCAAACCATTTTCTCAAAACTTCACAAACCAGGCCCACACCGGCTAAAACCACAACTAAGGCTCTACTAGCCCAAAACCACAAGCAAAGGCCCTTCAATGGCCAAAACTACACACAATGAGTCGGGAAGCCCGGCCCCAAGCAACCAAACTCTGGCCACACGCAGTCAGTCGAGGTGAGACCACGAAATTCTGCACTACCACGGTGACGGCCACCCTGTGTAGGAGCATTCACCGTCTTCTAATTCAACCTCTCTGGAGAACCCTCAAAATGCCAACCCCTCCTTGGGAAGGTTGTCTTGTCTCTCAGGAGGCTACCAGCTATGGAGCACGTGTCCCACCTGCACTGGCCACCATAGGGTACACCTCCTCATGGCGTCCTCCACACACGATGCTCAGGAGGGAGTATCATACCTCCACACTTGAGCCTCAGTGATCGCAACAGTAGTAGGAGTATCATACCACCCTATCATGCGACAAGACACATCAACCCGCAGACCACAACCATAGCCTCGAGACGATAGTCAAGGAGTCTCATACCTCCAGAACTCGACGTCCCTCAGCCTTGGGTATCTCGGCCCCCTCAACCTCAACTAGGGTGTCAAGCCCGACCACCCGAGAATGTCGTCACATTCTCTGGTCCTGACGGCACGATCCTACACTATCTCGACCGACACACAAAAAACTGGAAAACCATTTTCCAAATATGTCAACTCATCTCTTTGAAATCCATTTTCATATCTTTGAAAACTCTTCCAAAACCACGGCAAAATGGTGCATCAGGTGTCCTATGGGACCACCACTGACAGCCCACAATACCATCTCAATGGACCAAAACAATCCAATCCAGAAAACCCTCGGAAGTCAAATTTATAAACATATTTGGGCCTTGATTCGTCATGCCAAATATTGGATTCGATATGCCAAAATCCACTAGTTCGGCATACCAATCGGAATTAGTCGACCGAATCAAGTCAATGGTCAACACTCAGGCCAAAATCGATATGCCGAAAATGGTTTGGTCGACTGAAATCTCTTGATTCGGGCGACCGTCCGAAATTGGACGATCGAATCTCAACCAGAGGACCTAATCTGACAAAGAAATGACATACCAAAATGGTTTGCTATGCCAAATTCTGCAAAAAATAAAAAATGGCCTAAACCCTATAGTCCAAAATCGCCCCAACTAGGGCATCCAATCGGACCCCCTAAATAAACACCAAAAATATTGCATAAAACATAAGATGTAGACCCTAAAGTTACTCCAAATCCTTACAAACAAAACCAAAATCCATTCACCATGCATCAAGATATAAAATCACAAAGCATAAGGGTCGAGAAACCCTAAAACACAACCACCGGCATAAATGTCCATAAATCCACCATAAATTCTCATAAAATCATAATAAATTCGAGCAATGTAAATTTACCTAGATTTCATGCAACCCTATCAATTTCTACCAATTTCATGCTCTCTATTACACGAGTTGGAGATGCGTACTTGAGAAATGTGCTCCTGTGATTCTCCGACTGACTCTGGCCACCACAACGCAACTACAACCGCACCATGACCACGGGAGCACTCCACCTGAGCTCCACACGCCACACGAGCTACCGCACACCTCTGCCGGCCCTTGAGCACACCGAATAGAAAGGAGAACGCAGGGTGGAGTGAATACATACAACTCTGCCAGACAGTGCATCAGAAGCTTCACCCGAATGGCTAGGAATTGAGCAGACTTGGTTAGCTGATCAACGATCACCCACACGGTGTCGTTCTTCCATTGAGTTTGTGGCAAACAAGTCACGAAGTCCTTCGAGATGTGCTCCCACTTCCATATAGGAATATCCAACAGTTGCAAGGTCCCTCCAGGTCTCTAGTGCTCTGCCTTGACCAACTGGATGGTAGTACACCTCGCCACATGGTCAACAACATCTCTATTCATGCCAAGCCACCAAAAATTCCGCTTCAAGTCTTGGTACATCTTCGTACTCCTAGGGTGAATAGTGTACGTAGACCGATGCACTTCATCTAGCAACCTCTGCCTAGCCTCCTCATGCTAGGGCATATACAGAATCATATCATACCTCAACTCTCCATATGCCTCAACAGAGAAATGAGGCACTCCATCAGCCTCCAGTGTCTCAAACACAGCCTGAACAAAAGGATCCAGCTGCTGACAGGCGACAATAAACTCTAACAACTTAAGGCGAACAGATAGGTTGGCCACCAAGGCACTAATCGTTCCCTAAGCTTGCCATTTTGGCCTGTAGCTCATCAGATCCTCCAACATGGTCCACACCTTGACATCAAGCTCGCCATCACGTGTGTACGCCGACTCAGGGCATCGACGACCACATTGGCCTTGCCGGGATGATAGGACAAGCTAAAATCATAGTCCTTCAGATACTCCACCCAACAGCGTTGCCTCAGGTTGAGGTCCCTCCACGTAAACATATACTTCAAGCTTTGATGATCGGTGAAGACCTCAAACTACTCCCCATAGAGATAGTGTCGCCATAGCTTGAGAGCGAACACTACAACAGCCATCTCCAAATTGAGGGTTAGGTAAATCGTCTTATGATCCTTTGGCTGACGTGATGCATAAGTGATAACATTGCCATGCTGCATCAGAACACACCCTAACCCAACACCACTAGCATCACTATACACAGTGAAACTGCCACTTCTAGCAGGCAGAGTCAATACAAGGGCAGAAACCAGATGAGACTTTAGCTCTTGGAAACTCGCCTCACAATTTTGGTCCCAACAAAAAGGAGCTCCCTTCTTGGTAAACTCTGTCAAAGGCACGACTATAGAGGAAAAATCTCTGATAAACCTCCTATAATAGCCCACCAGACCTAGAAAACTCTTGATCTCCATGACAATCCTGGGTCGCTCCCAACTACTCACCGCCTCAACCTTGGCAAGATCAACTCTGATGCCTTCTCTAGAAATCAAATGGCCAAGGAACATGACTTCACTCAGCCAGAACTCATACTTGGAGAATTTGGCGTACAACTGATGATGCCTCAGAGTATCCAAAACTATCCTCAGGTTCAAGGTGTGAGTCTCAACATCTAGGGAGTAGACCAGCACGTCATCAACAAAAACCACAACGAATTGGTCCAGAAAAGGGTTGAAAATCCTGTTCATTAGATCCATAAAAGTAGTCGGTGCATTAGTTAGGCCGAAAGGCATGATCGTGAACTCGTAATGCCCGTACCGCGCCCGGAAAGCAGTCTTCTGAATGTCTGAGTCTCATATCCTCAACTGGTGATACCCTAACCTCAGATCAATCTTCGAGAACAGCGATGCAAACTACAACTGGTCGAATAGGTCATCACTGTGCGACAGGGGATACTTGTTCTTCACCGTGATCTTGTTCAACATCCGTTAATCTATACACAGTTGGAGCAGACCATCCTTCTTGCAGACGAACAAGACAGGTGCCCCCCATGGAGACACACTCGGACCGATAAACCAATTGTCCAACAACTCCTACAACTGAGTCTTGAGCTCTCGCAACTTTGCTGGCACCATGCGATAAGGAGGCTTCGACACAGCACCAGAACAGGGAATCAAATTGATCGAGAACACAGCTTCCCTGTGAGGTAGTGTAGACACCCCGATTTTGAGGTAACCCGGAGATGAGTATCCTTATGTTGCTTTGGATGTGATCAGTTCTTAAACCAAGCCCCTAAACCTATTAGCAAGCCAGAACCCCGATCAGAAATTCTGTGAGCTGGCTGGGCGCACCAAGGTGGCGC
>JAMKQA010004810.1:0-22451 GCA_024699735.1 Posidonia australis | reverse complement strand
AGGGTAAGACTTACCTTATATTTTAGACCCGTTCAGGGCCTGCATGACTTCCAGAGTAAGCAATCAGAGTAGGTTGTGGATAGCAGACGGATGCGCTAGAGCAGAATAGGGGTTGACCAGAAGAGAATCCAAAGGAGAAAGTCTAATGTTTCTAGCCTGGTAAGCTTACAAGGGTATTCTATCATCATCCATCCCATGTTGTAGTTGATAGGAGGGAAAGATCGATCTTTCGGTAGTTTGTAGGTTCATTCAGGAACATTGGTACTCTAATCCGCAGTGTAGGTAGTGTAGAGCTCTCTTTCTCTAAGCATGGGTGGGGATCCTACCACCAGCCATATGCCACATCCTTACAGACTACGTTCTCATCCCGTCGTGTGCTTTTTTTGCTTTCTTACCCCTTCCTTAGAAACTCCGTGTTTGACTGTGCCGTCACTCCTTAGAGGCCCTTCCTCCTATTAAACTACATTAACCATTTCCGAACACCTCAACAAATTTCCAGGGCATACGACAGTTCGATAATCTATGGACTCTTCCTCGGCCAATACCATGGTTTAGAAGATACAAATTCTTTTCTATTGGACCATAAGCCGACCAAGGTAATTCCATGAGAAAGATTTGATTTGTCCTTCTTACTATAACTATTCTTAATAACCAAACCACTTTCATCCTTCTTCCCTAGTAGTAATACATAATTGGAGGTCTAGGATGGAATATAATCAGTTGAGTAATAGGTAATCAACTCCCTTTGCTCTGGCACCGAGCATGGGGAAACCCATGCCTGGCTCAGGGCTTATCACCCTGAGCGTCACAGTATCAACTATTAGCTTTGGTGTTTTGCCACAATGGGGCGACAGTGTCCAGTTGACCGCAGACTCCTCTCAAGGGGGATTTCTAACAAGATAGGAGATCATCCCTTGATGGGTTGTGCATTAATATGGGTCCATTAACCCCAGATAATATCCTCAACTGTGATAGGTTGTTCATATGCATTTCCTTTGGTTGATAACCTAAGGTGCCTTCCTTCGACCTGGACATGTTCTGGGCGAGTGGGTGAGTCTCTTTTAGCTTAACACAACAGAATCCGCATGATAATAAGGGGGGCTGTGGCTTAAGCGACTTGCAATCGCAGGAAGTAGTCCTACCTTAAAATATCCAAATGATGAAAATGAATGTGTCATTGTTCTCAGACATACTATTTTGCCTTTCGCCATTAGGGTGGCATAGGGTGTTAGAACACTTGAAGATAATGCGGGGTATCATTAATAGGGTTGTCCTCATTATCTTAGATGGTGTTACCAGGGAACATTGCATTGCTGCATACTTGTTTACAAAAGGAGTAATGAGGATAGGGAAGAAGTCTGCCAGTTTTTGGCATTATACCTGAAACAAGTGGCCTCTTCTTTACAGATAGCTTATGGGGGAGGCTATACCAAACCCGAGCTACTCCCTGTTCCCATCTCATTGACACGCTCAGGGATACCTACCATCATACCACCTTTTCATCGTCAGATTATTAGTTCGGGAGGTGATCCAGCCGATCCGTTAGTCAGCATGTATCTGTCCTTTTTTTCCCTTAATAAATTGATTCAACGGGCAAAGAAGGTCAATGTGTCCACATTGAAACCAATTGTGGACCCATGGGATGACCTGGGGAGAAGAGGAGCCCCTCTTTTTTATTTCCTGTTTGATGCATTCTTTCCTCCGCATCCCTCTACTCATTCCTAGCGACGCCACAGTCACTTCGAAGTACTACACTTAGGTTAACAACGCCATCATTCACTTTTCGCCTGCTTTTCTTCTCTTACCTAATTCATTCAATCGCTTTGATTTATCCTAATTGTCTGTTGACGGAAAAAGATTACCCTAATGCCAAAATCAAGACGAATGTGCCAATCAGTACTGCTAAATGAGCCTCCGAGTAAGAGTCCCCTTGATAAAGTGTATCAAAAGTCTCATCTGTCCTTGGTAAAGGAAGAGATGGTTGACTTTGACTCGCATCAAGAACTACTTGTAGCTGAGGTCAAGGAGGGTTCAACGGTTGACTTGCCCCCATAGAAGATTCTACAAGTAGTGTGCTTGGTTTCCCTCAAAGTAGTAGAAGGGGGTGGTATGACAGAGTGTTTCTAGGGCAAGCGCCTAGAAAACACTAAATCCAAGACAAAGGGAGATGAAGATAGAGATGCGAAAGACTTGAAAATACGAGACGTATAAATCATCCTTGATAGACAAGGAGCGAATACGTGCTTTCCTTTTTTGATATAAGCGATTTATATCTAAGAGACCGGGGGCTCTATCAGGTGACCTACAAACTCGAGGTATCTCCTCTCTAGGACGTTATAGATAGTGGGAAAGATAGGGTGAAGCGGAGAGCGGTGGTCTATAGGGCTTCCAATTCCTCAAAAATAGCCACTTCAAATAACTCAGTAAGTCGAATGGTTTAACAGCAGAAGTCGCATAAAGCTGGTCCAGCGGACCAGGCCGGAAATAGGAAGTTAGGAAAAGCTGAGGTCTTTTGTCAAGAGCATCACGAGCTTCATGTAAATACAACGCCCTATTTCAGAATGTGGGTTGCACTAGAGGACGGTTCGCATCTGGTTTGAAAAACTTTAGGGGAGAATTCTCTAAGAGAACATGTTTACTGGAGAAAAAAGACAAACTATTCTTTCCATTTCTATATTGATTAGTCCTCTCTTTGTCTCCGGGGAAAAGCTATCGGCAAAGGGAAGTGAATCTCGGCCCTGACATGCCATACCACCCGGATAAAGTATACATGCCTCATTGTCTTATCCACGGGCAATCATTTTTCATTGATGAAATGCGGGGCCACAAAAAGCAGAAAGCAAAAGGAAGTTACTTTTCTATTCTTACCCGAGACGATAATGATTAACTTAATGAAAGGCGATACGCTTATGGTGTCGAAATTTTGGCTTATGTTATGACAATTGAAACTTTGTTTTTCAAATGACATATTGCATCCCAATCCCCCAAACAGATGATCTAGTGACACACACTAAAAGAGCAGGACTATATGCTCCTTATTTAGTTAACGGGGAATTCGAAGAGAGAGGGGTGACAACAAGATTCATTAGTTCATTAGTCTAGAAACTATGCAAAAGGGAGGCCATGAATCCATCCATCCAGATAGGAATTCAAAGGCAAGAGGGGTGGCACTAGGATTCATCCGAACGGACCGAACCTTGGATGGGAACATCTAGACTCCGACCGGTACTCAATAAAAGAACGGAAAAGGGAGGCCTTTAATCCATCCATCCAGATAGGAATTCAAAGGTGAATGGGGTGGCACTAGGATTTGTCCGAACGGACCGAACCTTGGATGGGAACATCTATACTCCAACCGGTAGTCTAAAAAGAATGAAAAAGGGAGGGCTTCAATCCATCTGTCCGGATAGAAATTAAAAGGCTAGAGGGGTGGCTACAAGATTCGTTTGAATGGACCGAACCATGGTTGGGAATATCTAGACTCCGACCGGTAGTCTAGGAATGAAAGGAAAATGGAGGCCATGAATCCGATCGTCCGAATAGGAATTCAAAGGCCAAAGGGGTGGCACCAGGATTCGACCGAATTGACCGCACCTTGGAGGGGAACATCTAGATTCGACTGGTAGTCTAGAACGATTGGAAAAGGGTGGCCATGAATCCGTCCGTTCGGATAGGAATTCAAAGGCGAAAGGGGTGGCACCAGGATTCGTCCGAACAGACCGAACCATGGATGGGAACATCTAGACTCCGACTGGTACTCTAGAAAATAACGGAAAAGGGAGGCCTTGAATCCATGCATCTGGATAGGAATTCAAAGGCGAAAGGAGTGGCACTTGTATTCGTCCGAACGTACAGAACCTTGGATGGGAACATCAAGACTCCGAGCAGTAGTCTAGAAAGAATGGAAAAGGGAGGCCTCGAATCCATCCGTCCGGATAGGAATTCAAAGGCGAGAGGGGTGGCACCTGGATTCGTCCGAATGGACCGAGCCTAGAATGGGAACATCTAGACACCAACTAGTAGTATGGAAAGTATGCAAAAGGGAGGCCTTGAATCCATTTGTCTAGATAGGAATTCAATGGTGAGAGGGGTGGCACTTGGTTTCGTCCAAATGCACCAAACCTTGGATGGGAACATCTACACTTAGATCGGTAGTCAAGAAAGAATGGAAAAGGGAGGCTTTGAATCCGTCCGACCGAATCGGATTCTCGAGCTAGAGGGGTTCCACAAGGATTCGTTCAAACGGACCAAACATTGGATGGGAACGTCTAGACTCCAACCGATAGACTAGAATGAATGGAAAAGGGAGGCCTTGAATCCATCTATCTAGATAAGAAATCAATGGTGAGAGGGGTGGCACTTGGTTTCGTCCGAATGGACCGAACCATGGATGGGAACATCTACACTCAGACCGATAGTCAAGAAAGAATGGAAAAGGGAGGTTTTGGGTCCGTCCGACCGAATCGGATTCTATAGCTAGAGGGTTTTCACAAGGATTCATTCGAACGGACCAAACATTGGATGGGAACATCTAGACTCCGACCGGTACTCTAGAAAAGAAGAGAAATGGGAGGCCTCGAATCCATCCATCTGGATAGGAATTCAAAGGCAAAAGGGGTGGCAGCTTGATATGTCTGAACGGACCGAACCTTTGATGGGAACATCTAGACTCCGACCTATAGTCTAGAGAGATTGGAAAAGGGAGGCGTTGAATACGTCCGTCTGGATTGGAATTTAAAGGTGAGGGGGTGGCACCTAGATTCGTCTGAATGGACCGAAACTTGGATGGGAACATCTTGACTCCGACCGGTAGTCTAGAAAAGATGGAAAGGGAGGCCTTGAATCCATCCGTCTGGATCGGAATTCAAGAGCTAGAGGGGTGGCACTAGGATTCGTCCGAACGAACCGAACCTTGGATGGGAACAACTAGACTCTGACCGGTACTCTATAAAAGAATGGAAATGGGTGGCCTTTAATCTATCCGTTCGGATAGGCATTTGATGGCGAAAGGGGCGGCACTACGATTTGTTGGAACGTACCGATTCTTGGATGTGAACATCTAGACTCCAACCAGTAGTCTAAAAGGAATGAAAAAGGGAAGGCTTCAATCCATCTGTCCAGATAGGAATTCAAAGGTGAGAGGAGGGCACTAGGATTCGTTCGAATGGACCGCACCTTGGATGGGAACATCTAGACTCGACTGGTAGTTTGGAAAGATTGGAGAAGGGAGGCCTTGAATCCGTCGTTCCGGATAGGAAGTCAAAGGCGAAAGGGGTGGCACCAGAATTCGTCCAAACTGATCGAACCAAGGATGGGAACATCAGGATTCCGACAGGTACTCGACAATAGAACGGAAACGGGAGGCCTTCAATCCATCCGCCCGGATGGGAATTCAAAGGCAAAAGGTGTGGCACAAAGATTCGTCCGAACGGACCGAACCATGGATGGGAACATCTAGACTCCAACTAATAGTCTAGAAAAAATTGAAAAGGGAGGCCTCGAATCCATCCGTCCAGATAGGAATTCAAAGGCTAGAGGGGTGGCACATGGATTCGTCCGAATGGACCAAGCCTTGGATGCGAACATCTGGATTCCTATCGGTAGTCCGGAAAGTATGCAAAAGGGTGGCCGTGAATCCGTCCATCTGTATAGGAATTCAATGGCGAAAGGGGTGGCACCAGGATTCGTCTGAACAGACCGAACCTTGGATGGGAACAACTAGAGTCCGACCGGTAGTCTAGAAAGGAAAGGAAAAGGGAGGCCATGAATCCGTCCGTCCGGAGAGGAATTCAAAGGCCCGAGGGGTGGCACCTGGATTCGTTTTAATGGACCGAACCTTGGATGGGAACATCTAGACTCCGACCGGTACTCTAGAAAAGAATAGAAAAGGGAGGCCATGAATCCGTCCATCCGGATAGGAATTCAAATGCCAGAGGGGTGGCACCAGGATTTGTCCGAACAGACCGAACCTTGGATGGGTTCATCTAGACTCCGACTGGTACCCTAGAAAATAACGGAAAAGGGAGGCCTTGAATCCATCCATCTGGGTAGGAATTCAAAGGCCAAAGGAGTGGCACTTGGATTCGTCCGAATGTACAAAACCTTGGATGGGAACATCAAGACTCCGACCAGTAGTCTAGAAAGAATGGAAATGGGAGGCCTCAAATCCATCCGTCCAGAACGGAATTCAATGGCGAGAGGGGTGGTACTTGGATTCTTCTCAATGGACCGAGCCTAGGATGGGAACATCTAGACTCCGACAAGTAGTATGGAAAGTATGCAAAAGGGACGCCTTGAATCCGTCCGTTTGGATAGGAATTGAAAGGCGAAAGGGTTGGCACCAGGTTTCGTCTGAACGGACCGAACCTTGGATGAGAACATCTTGACTCCAACCGGTAGACTGGAATGAATGGAAAAGGGAGGCCTTGAATCCATCTGTCTAGATAGGAATTCAATGGTGAGAGGGGTGGCACTTGGTTTTGTCCGAATGGACCGAAACATGGATGGGAACAGCTACACTCAGATCGGTAGTCAAGAAAGAATGGAAAAGGGAGGCTTTGAATCCGACCGACCGAATCAGAATTCTAGAGCTAGAGGGGTTTCACAAGGATTCGTTCGAACGGATAGAACCATGGATGGGAACATCAAGACTCCGACCAGTAGTCTAGAAAGAATGGAAAAGGAAGGCCTCGAATCCATCCGTTCGAATAGGAATTCAAAGGCGAGAGGGGTGGCACCTGGATTCTTCCGAATGGACCGAGCCTAGAATGGGAACATCTAGACTCCGACCAGTAGTATGGAAAGTTTGCAAAAGGGAGGCCTTGAATCCGTCCGTTTGGATAGCAATTCAAAGGCGAAAGGGGTGGCACCAGGTTTCGTCTGAACGGACCGAACCTTGGATGGGAACATCTTGACTCCGACCGATAGACTAGAATGAATGCAAAAGGGAGGACTTGAATCCATCTGTCCAGATAGGAATTCAATGGTGAGAGGGGTGGAACTTGGTTTCATCCGAATGGACAGAACCTTGGATGGGAACATCTACACTCAGACCAGTAGTCAATAAAGAATTGAAAAGGGAGGCTTTGAATCTGTCCGACCGAATCAGATTCTAGAGCTGGAGGGGTTTCACAAGGATTCGTTCGAACGGGCCAAGCATTGGATGGGAACATCTAGACTCCGACCGGTACACTAGAAAAGAAGGGAAATGGGAGGCCTCCACTCCGTCCATCTGGATAGGAATTCAAAGGCAAAATGGGTGGCAGCTGGATTCGTCTGAACGGACCGAACCTTTGATGGGAACCTCTAGACTCCGATCGGTAGTCTAGAAAGATTGGAAAAGGGAGGCGTTGAATACATCCGTCTGGATTGGAATTTAAAGGTTAGGGGGTGGCACCAAGATTCGTTTGAATGGACCGAAACTTGGATGGGAACATCTTGACTCCGACCGGTAGTCTAGAAAAGATGGAAAGGGAAGCCTTGAATCCATCTGTCCGGATCAGAATTCAAGTGCTAGAGGGGTGGCACTAGGATTCGTTTGAACGAACCGAACCTTGGATGGGAACATCTAGACTCCGACCAGTAGTCTAGAAAGAGTGGAAAAGGGACGCCTCGAATCCATCCGTCCAGATAGGAATTCAATGGCGAGAGGGGTGGCACCTGGATTCTTCCGAATGGACTGAGCCTAGGATGGGAACATCTTAAGTCCGACAAGTAGTATGGTAAGTATGCAAAAGGGATGCCTTGAATCTGTCCGTTAGGATAGGAATTCAAAGGCGAAAGGGGTGGCACCAAGATTCGTCCGAACGGACCAAAGCTTGGATGGGAACATCTAGACTCCGACTAGTAGTCTAGAAAAAAATTGAAAAGGGAGGCCTTGAATCCATCCGTCCAGAGAGGAATTCAAAGGCTTGAGGGGTGGCACATGGGTTTGTCCGAATGGACCAAGCCTTGGATGGGAACATCTGGATTCCGACCGGTAGTCTGGAAAGTATGCAAAAGGGTGGTCGTGAATCTGTCCATCTGGATAGGAATTCAAAGGCGAAAGGGGTGGCACCAGGATTCGTCCGAACAGACCGATCCTTGGATGGGAACAACTAGACTCCGACTGGTACTCTAGAAAAGAAATGAAAAGGGAGGCCATGAATCCGTTCGTTCGGATAGGAATTCAAAGGCCAGAGGGGTGGCACCAGGATTCGACCGAATTGACCGCACCTTGGAGGGGAACATCAAGATTCGACTGGTAGTCTAGAAAATAACGGAAATGGGTGGCCTTGAATCCATCCATCTGGATAGGATTTTAAAGGCGAAAGGAGTGGCACTTGGATTCGTCCGAACGTACAAAACCTTGGATGGGAACATCAAGACTCCGACCAGTAGTCTAGAAAGAATGGAAAAGGGAGGCCTCGAATTCATCCGTCCAGATAGGAATTCAATGGCGAGTGGGGTGGCACCTGGAATCTTCCGAATGGACTGAGCCTAGGATGGGAACATCTTAAGTCCGACAAGTAGTATGGAAAGTATGCAAAAGGGATGCCTTGAATCTGTCCGTTTGGATAGGAATTCAAAGGCGAAAGGGGTGGCACCAGGTTTTGTTCGAACGGACCGAACCATGGATGGGAACATCTTGACTCCGACCGGTACACTAGAATGAATGGAAAAGGGAGGCCTTGAATCCATCTGTCCAGATAGGAATTGAATGGTGAGAGGGGTGGCACTTGGTTTCGTTCGAATGGATTGAACCTTGGATGGGAACATATACACTCAGATCGGTTGTCAAGAAAGAATGGAAAAGGGAGGTTTTGAATCCGACCGACTGAATCAGAATTCTAGAGCTAGAGGGGTTTCACAAGGATTCGTTCGAACTGACCGAACATTGGATGGGAACATCTATACTCTGATCGGTACTCTAGAAAAAAACGGAAGAGGGAGGCCTCGAATCCATCCATCTGGATAGGAATTCAAAGGCAAACGGGGTGGCAGCTGGATTCGTTCGAACAGACCGAACCTTTGATGTGAACATCTAGACTCCTACCGGTAGTCTAGAAAGAATGGAAATGGGAGGTGTTGAATACGTCTGTCTGTATTGGAATTTAAAGGTGAGGGGGGTGGCACCAGGATTCATCTGAATGGACCGAAACTTGGATGGGAACATCTTGACACCGACCAGTAGTCTAGAAAAGATGGAAAGGGAGGCCTTGAATCCATCCGTCTGGATCGGAATTCAAGAGCTAGAGGGGTGGCACTATGATTCGCCCGAACGAACCGAACCATGGATGGGAACATCTAGACTCTGACCGGTACTCTATAAAAGAATGGAAATGGGTGGCCTTTAATCTATTCGTTCGGATAGGCATTTGATGACGAAAGGGGCAGCACTACGATTTGTTGGAACGGACCTAATATTTGATGTGAACATCTAGACTCCAACTAGTAGTCTAAAAGGAATTAAAAAGGGAAGGCTTCAATCCATCTGTCCAGATAGGAATTCAAAGGCGAGAGGAGTGGCACTAGGATTCGTCCGAATGGACCAC
Source organism: Posidonia australis (assembly GCA_024699735.1). NCBI lineage: Eukaryota > Viridiplantae > Streptophyta > Magnoliopsida > Alismatales > Posidoniaceae > Posidonia > Posidonia australis. The sequence goes on along the minus strand of JAMKQA010004810.1, from coordinate 12,918 downwards.
ACCTTGGACGGGAACATCTAGACTCGACTGGTAGTTTGGAAAGATTGGAGAAGGGAGGCCTTCAATCCGTCGTTCCAGATAGGAAGTCAAAGGCGAAAGGGGTGGCACCAACATTCGTCCAAATGGATCGAACCAAGGATGGGAACATCGGGATTCCAACAGGTACTCGACAATAGAACGGAAACGGGAGACCTTGAATCCATCCGGCCGGATGGGAATTCAAAGGTGAAAGGAGTGGCACCAAGATTCTCCTGAACGGACCGAACCATGGATGGGAACATCTAGACTCCGACTAGTAGTCTAGAAAAAATTGAAAAGGGAGGCCTCGAATCCATCTGTCTAGATAGGAATTCAAAGGCTAGAGGGGTGGCACATGGATTCGTCCGAATGGACCAAGCCTTTGATGGGAACATCTAGATTCCCACCGGAGTCTGGAAAGTATGCAAAAGGGTGGCCGTGAATCCATCCGTCTGGATAGGAATTCAAAGGTGAAAGGGGTGGCTACGAGATTCATTTGAATGGACCGAACCATGGTTGGGAATATCTAGACTCCGACCGGTAGTCTAGAAAAGAAAGGAAAAGGGAGGCCATGAATCCATCCGTCCGGATAGGAATTCAATGGCCAGAGGGGTGGCACCTGGATTCGTTCGAATGGACCGAACCTTGGATGGGAACATCTAGACTCCGACCGGTACTCTAGAAAAGAATAGAAAAGGGAGGCCATGAGTCCATCCGTCCGGATAGGAATTCAAAGGCCAGAGGGGTGTCACCTGGATTCGTCCGAATTGACTGCAACTTAGACAGGAACATCTAGACGCGACCAGTAGTCTAGAAAGATAGGAAAAGGATGGCCTTGAATCCTTCCGTCCTGATAGGAATTCAAAGGCGAAAAGGGTGGCTCCAGGATTCGTCCGAATGGACCAAACCATGGATGGGAACATCTAGACTCCAATAGATACTCTAGAATGAATAGAAAAGGGAGGCCTTGAATCCATCAGCCCATATAGGAATTCAAAGGCAAAATGAGTGGCACCTGGATTTGTCCGAACGAACAGAACCTTGGATGGGAACATCTAGACATCGGCTGGTAGTCTAGAATGAATGGAAAAGGGAGGCCTTGAATCCATCCGTCCGGATAGGAATTCAAAGGTGAGAGGTGTGGCATTTGGATTCATCCGAATAGACCGAGCCTTGGATGGGAACCACTAGACTTCGACCGGTAGTCATGAAAGTATGCAAATTGGAGTCCTTGAATCCGTCCATCTGGATCAAAATTCAAAGGCGAAAGGGGTGGCACCAGCATTCGTTCGAACGGACTGAACCTTGGATGGGAACAACTAGACTCTGTCCGGTAGTCTAGAAAGATAGGAAAAGGGAGGCCTTGAATCCATCCGTCTGGATAGGCAATCAAAGGCGACAGGGGTGGCACCAGGATTCGTCCGAATGGACCGAGCCATGGATGGGAACATCTCAACTCCGACTGGTAGTCTAGAAAGTATGCGAAAGGGAGGCCATGAATCCATCCGTCCAGATAGGAATTCAAAGGCAAGAGGGGTGGCACCAAGATTCGTCTGAACGTATCGATCATCGGATGGGAACATCTAGACTCCGACTGGTAGTCTAGAAAGAATGGAAAAGGGTGGTCTTGAATCCATTTGTCTAGATAGGAATTCAAAGGTGAGAGGGGTGGCACTTGGATTCGTCCGAATGGATAGAACAATGGATGGGAACATCTTCACTCCGATCGGTAGTCAAGAAAGAATGGAAACGGGAGGCCTTGAATCCGTCCATCCGAATCGGAATTCAAGTGCTAGAGGGGCGGCACCAGGATTCGTACGAATGGACCGAACAAAGGATAGGAACATCAAGCCTCAGACTGGCACTCTAGAAAATAATGGAAAAAGGAGGCCCTGAATCCGTCGGTTCGAATAGGAATTCAGAGGCGAAAGGGGTGGCACCAGGATTCGTCCGAACGGACCGTACCTTGGATGGGAACATCTTGACAACAATCAGTAGTCTAGAAGGATTGGAAAAGGGAGGCCATGAATCCGATCGTCTAGATAGGAATTCAAAGGTGTGAGGGGAGGCACCAGGATTCGTCTGAATGGACCGAACCATGGATGGGAACATCATGACTTCGATCGGTAGTCTAGGAAAGATGGAAAAGGGAGGCCTTGAATCCATTGGTTAGGATCGAAATTCAAGTGCTAGAGGGGTGGCACTAGGATTCGTCCGAACGGACAGATCCTTGGATGGGAACATCTAGACTTCGACCGGTACTCTATAAAAGAACTGAAAAGGGAGGCCTTTAATCCATCCGTCAGGATAGGAATTCAAAGGCGAAAGGGGTGGCACATGGATTTGTCGAAACGGACCAAACCTTGGGTGGGAACATCTATACTCCGACTGATATTCTAGAAAAGAACAGAAAAGGTTGGCCATGAATCCGTTCGCCCGGATAAGAATTCAAAGGCCAGAGGTGTGGCACCAGGATTCATCCGAATAAACAGCACCTTGGATGAGAACATCTAAATTCGATCGGTAGTCTAGATAGATTGGAAAAGGGAGGCCTTGAATCCGTCCGTCTGGATAGAAATTCAAAGGTGAAAGAGGTGGCACTAGGATTCGTCCAAACGGACCGAAACATGGATGGGAACATCTTGACTCCGACCGGTAATCTAGAAAATAACGGAAAAGGGAGGCCTTGAATCCATCCTCCCGGATAGGAATTCAAAGTTGAAAGGAGTGGCAGCATGATTCGTCCGAATGGACCTAACCTTGGATGGGAACATTTAGTCTCCGATCGGCAGTCTAGAAAGAATGGAAAAGGGAGGCCTTGAATCCAACTGTATGGACTGAATTCGAAGGTGAGAGGGGTGGCACCTGGATTCGTCTGAATGGACCGAGCCTTGTATGCGAACATCTAGACTACGAGTGGTAGTCGAGAAAGTATGCAAATGGGAGGCTTTGAATCCGTTCGTCAGGATAGGAATTTAAACGCGAAAGGGGTGGCACAAGGATTCGTCCGAACAAACTGAAGCTTGGATGGGAACATCTAGAATCCAACCTGTAGTTTAGAAAGAATGGAAAAGGGAGGCCATGAATCCTTCCGTCCAGATAGGAATTCAAAGGCTAGAGGGGTGACAACTGGATTCGTCCGAATGACTGAGCATTGGATGGGAACATCTAGACTCCGACCGATTGTCTGGAAAGTATGCAAAAGGGTGGCCTTGAATCCATCCGTCTGGATAGCAATTCAAAGGCGAAAGGGGTGGCACCAGGATTCGTCCGAACGGACCGAACCTTGGATGGGAACATCTAGACTTCGACCGGTAGTCTAGAATGAATGGAAAAGGGAGGCTTTGAATCCATCCGTCAGGATAGGAATTCGAAGAAGAGTGGGGTGGCCCCAGGATTCGTCTGAATGGACCGTGCCTTGGATGGGAACATCTCGACTCCGATCGGTTGTCTTGAAATTAGGCAATAGGGAGGCCACGAATCCGTCCGTTCTGATAGGAATTCAAAGCTAAGGGGGTGGCACCTGGATTCGTCCGAACTTACTAAACCTTGGATGGGAACATCTAGAATCCAACCAGTAGTCTTGAAAGAAAGGAAAAGGGTTGCCATGAGTCCATCCGTCAATATAGGAATTGAAAGGCTAGAGGGATGGCACTTGGATTCGTCTGAATGGACCGAGCATTGGATGGGAACATCTAGACTATGACCGGTTGTCTGGAAAGTATGCAAATGGGTGGCCTTGAATCCATCCATCTGGATAGCAATTCAAAGGCGAAAGGGGTGGCACCAGGATTCATCCGAACGGACTGAACCATGGATGGGAACATCTAGACTTTGACCGATAGTCTAGAAAGAATGGAAAAGGGAGGCCTTGAATCCATCCGTCAGGATAGGAATTCGAAGATGAGTGGGGTGGCCCCAGGATTCTTCCGAATGGACCGTGCCTTGGATGGGAACATCTCGACTCCGGTCGGTTGTCTTGAAATTATGCAAATGGGAGGCCATGAATCCGTCCGTCCTGATCGGAATTCAAAGCTAAGGGGGTGGCACCTGGATTCGTCCGAACTTACTGAACCTTGGATGGGAACATCTAGAATCCAATTGGTCGTCTTGAAAGAAAGGAAAAGGGGGGCCATGAGTCTATCCGTCAATATAGGAATTGAAAGGCTAGAGGGATGGCACTTGGATTCGTCCGAATGGACCACACCTTGGATGGGAACTTCTACACTCCAAACGGTAGTCGAGAAAGAATGGAAAAGGGAGGCCTTGAATCCGTCCGGCCGAATCGGAATTCAAGAGCTAGTGGGGTGGCACAATGATTCGTTCGAACGGACCGAACATTGGATGGGAACATCTAGACATCGATTGGTAGTCTAGAAAGAATGGAAAAGGGAGGCCATGAACCCATCTGTCCGGTTAGGAATTCAAAAGCGAGAGGGGTGGCACCAGGATTCGTCCAAACGGACCGAACATTGGATGGGAACATCTTGCCTTCGACCGGTAGTCTATAGAAGATGGAAAAGGGAGGCCTTGAATCCTTTAGTTAGGATCAGAATTCAAGAGCTAGTGGGATGGCATTAGGATCCGTTCGAACGGACCGAAGCTTGGATGGTAACATCTTGACTCTGACCGGTAGTCTAGAAAGAATGGAAAAGGGAGGCCTCGAATCCATCCGTCCGGATAGGAATTCATTGGCGAGAGGGGTGGCACCTAGATTCATCTAAATGGAACGAGCCTTGGATGGGAACAACTAGACTCTGACTGGTAGTCAAGAAAATATGCGAAAGGGAGGCCTTGAATCCATCCGCATGGATAGGAATACAAAGGCGAAAGGGGTGGCACCAGGATTCGTCCGAACGAACTGAACCTTTGATGGAACATCTAGACTTCGATAGGTAGTCTAGAAAGAATGGAAAAGGGAGGCCTTGAATCCATCCGTCCGGATAGGAATTCAAAGGAGAGTGGGGTGGCACTTGGATTCGTCCGAATGGACAGAACCTTGGATGGGAACATCTTGACTCCGACTGGTTGTCAAGAAAGAATAGAAAAGGGAGGCCTTGAATTCGTCCATCCGAATCGGAATTCAAGTCCTAGAGGGGTCGCACCAGGAATTGTCCGAACCTACCGAACCATGCATGGGAACATCTAGCCTCAGACCGGCACTCTAGAAAAGAACAGAAAAGGGTGGCCTTGAATCCTACTATTTGGATAGGAATTCAAAGGCGAATGGGGTGGCACAAGGATTCATCCGAATGAACAAAACCAGGGATGGGAACATCTAGACACCGACCGGTAGTCTAGATGGAATGGAAAAGGGAAACCTTGACTCTGTCCGTCCGGATAGGAATTCAAAGGTGTGAGGGGAGGCACCAGGTTTCCTCCAAACGGAACGAACCTTGGATGGGAACATCTTGCCTTCGACCGGTAGTCTAGATAAGATGGAAAAACAAGGCCATGAATCCGTCCGTCTGTATAGGAATTCAAAGGCGAAAGGCATGGCACCCGGATTAGTCTGAACGGACCTAACCTTGGATGGGAATATCTATATTCCGACTGGTAGTATAGAAAGAATGGAAAAGGGAGGCCTTGAATCCACCTGTTCAGATAGGAATTCATAGGCGAGAGGGGTGGCACCCGGATTCATCCGAATGGACCGAGCCTTGGATGGGAACATCTAATCACCGATTGGTAGTCTGGAAAGTAAGCAAAAGGGAGGCCTTCAGTCCGTTCATCTGGATTGGAATTCGTAGCCAAAAGGGGTGGCACAAGGATTCGTCCAAACGGACCGAACCGTGGATGGGAACATCATGACTCCGACCGGTAGTCAAGGAAAGATGGAAAAGGCGAGAGGGGTGGCACCTGGGTTCTTCTGAATGGACCAAGCCTAGGATGGGAACATCTAGACACTGACCTGTTGTCGGGAACGTATGCTAATGGGAGGCCTTGAATCCGTCCCTCTGGATAGGAATGCATAGGCAAAAGGAGTGGCACCAGGATTAGACCGAACGGACCAAACATTGGATGGGATCATCTAGACTCCGTTCGGTAGTCTAGAAAGAATGGAAAAGGGTGGCCGTGAATCCATCCGTCTGGATAGGAATTCAATGGCGAGAGGAGTGGCACCAGGATTCGTTCGAAAGGACCGAGCCTTGGATGGGAACATCTCGACTCCGACCGGTAGTCATGAATTATGCAAATGGGAGGCCATCAATCCATCCATCCTAATTGGAATTCAAAGGCGAAAGGGGTGGCACAAGGATTCGTCCGAACGTACCAAACGTTGGATGGGAACATCTAGACTCCGACCGGTAGTCTAGAAAGAATGGAAAAGGGAGGCCACGAATCCATCTGTCCAGATATTAATTCGAAGGCTAGAGTGATGGCAATTAGATTCATTCGAATGGACCAAACCTTGGATGGGAACATCTGGACTCCAACTGGTAGTCAAGAAAGAATGGAAAAGGGCGGCCTTGAATCCTTCGAACTGAATCAGAATTCTCGAGCTTGAGGGGTGGCATGAGGATTCGTCCGAATGGACCGAACCATGGATGGGAACATCCTGATATGGACCTGTAGTCTAGAAAGAATGGAAAAGGGTGGCACCTGGATTCGTCAAAATGGACCGAACATTGGATGGGAACAACTGGACTCTGACTGGTAGTCTAGAAAAGATGGAAAAGGGATGCCTTGAATCCGTCCGTCAGGATCAGAATTCATGAGCTTGAGGGGTGGCACCATGATTCGTCCGAACGGACTGAATTTTGGATGGGAGCATCTAGACTCCGTTTGGTAGTCTAGAAAGAATCGAAAAGGGATGCGTTGAATCGATCCGTCCAGATAGGAATTCAAAGGCAAGAGGGGTGGCACTTGGATTCGACCGAACGGACCGAGCCTTGCATGGGAACATCTAGACTCCGACCGGTAGTCTGGAAAGTATGCAAAAGGGAGGCCTCGAATCCGTCTGTGTAGATAGGAATTCAAAGGCGAAAGCGGTGGCACCAGGATTCGTCCGAAAAGACCGAACCTTGGATAGGAACACCTAAATCCGACCGGTAGTCTAGAAAGATTGGAAATAGGAGGCCTTGAATCAATCTGTCCAAATAGGAATTCAAAGGCGAGAGGGGTGGCACTTCGATTCGTCCGAATGGACAGAACCATGGATGGGAACATCTTGACTCCGACTGGTAGTCAAGAAAGAATGGAAAAGGAAGGCCTTGAATCCTTCCATCCGAATCGGAATTCAAGTGCTAGAGGGGTGGCACCAGGATTCGTCTGAACGGTCTGAACCATGGAAGGGAACATCTAGCCTCAGAACGGCACACTTGAAAGGAACGGAAAAGGGAGGCCGTGAATACGTCGGTCCGGATAGCAATTCAAAGACAAATGGCTTGGCTCCAAGATTCGTCCGAACGGATCGAACCTTCGATGGGAACATCTAGACTCCTACCGGTAGTCTATAAAGATTGGAAAAGGGAGGACTCAAATCCATCTGTCCGGATAGGAATTCAAAGGCGAGATGGGTGGCACTTGGATTTGTTTGAATGGACAAAACCTTGGATGGGAACATCTTGACTCCGACCGGTTGTCAAGAAAGAATGGAAAAGGAAGGCCTTGAATTCGTCCATCCGAATTGGAATTCAAGTCCTAGATGGGCCGCACCAGGAATCGTCCGAACGTACCGAACCATGGATGGGAACATCTAGCCTCAGACCGGCACTCTAGGAAAGAACAGAAAAGGTTGGCCTTGAATCCGTCGATCCGGATAAGAATTCAAAGGTGAAAGGGGTGGCACCATGATTTGTCCGAATGGACCGAACCAGGGTTGGGAACATCTAGACACCGACCAGTAGTTTAGAAGGAATGGAAAAGGGAAACCTTGACTCCGTCCGTCTGGATTGGAATTCAAAGGTGTGAGGGGAGGCACCAGGATTCCTCCAAACGGACGAACCTTGGACGAGAACATCTAGACTCGACCGGTTGTCTTGATAGATTGGAAAAGCGAGGCCATGAATCCGTCCGTCCGGATAGGAATTCAAAGGTGAAAGGGGTGGCACCATGATTCATTCGAATGGACCGAACCATGGATGGGAACATCTGGACTCCGACCGGTACTCTAGAAAATAACGGAAAAGGGAGGCCTTGAATCCATCCACCAAGATAGGAATTCAAAGGCAGAAGGAGTGGCAACATGATTCGTCCGAACAGACCGAACCTTGGATGGGAACATTTGGACTCCGACCGACAGTCTCAAAAGAATGGAAAAGGGAGGCTTTGAATCCAACTGTCTGGATTGGAATTCGAAGTCGAGAGGGGTGGCACCTGGATTCGTCCGAATGGTTCAAGCCGTGCATGCGAACATCTAGACTACGACTGGTAGTCTGGAAAGTATGCAAAAGGGAGGCTTTGATTACGTTCGTTTGGATAGGAATTCAAAAGCAAAAGGGGTGGCACAAGGATTTGTCTGCACGGACCGAACCTTGGATGGGAACATCTTGACTCCGACTGGTAGTCTAGAAAGAATGGAAAAGGGAGGCCATGAATCCTTCCGTCCAGATAGGAATTCAAAAGCTAGAGGGGTAGCACCAGGATTCGATCGAATGGACCAAGCCTTGGATGGGAACATCTTGACTCCAACCGATAGTGTAGAAAGTATGCAAAAGGGAGGCCTTGAATCTGTCTGTCTGGATTGGAATTGAGAGTCGAAAGGGGTGGCACATTGATTTGTCTGAATGGACCAAACCATGGATGGGAACATCATGACTCCGACCGGTAGTCTAGAAAAGATGGAAAAGGCGAGATGGGTGGCAACTGGATTCGTCCGAATGGACCGAGCCTTGGATGGGAACATCTTGACTCCGACAGGTTGTCTGGAAAGTATGCAAAAGGGTGGCCTTGAGTCCGTCCGTCTGGATAGGAATTCAAAGGCGAAAGGGGTGGCACCAGGATTCGTCTGAATGGACCGAACCTTGGATGGGAATATCTAGACTTCGATCGGTAGTCTAGAAATAATGGAAAAGGGAGGCCTTGAATCCATCTGTCTGGATAGGAATTCGAAGGCGAGTGGGGTGGCCCTAGGATTCGTCCGAATGGACCATGCCTTGGATGGGAACATCTCCACTCCGACCGGTAGTCATGAAATCATGCAGAAGGGAGGCCATGAATATGTCCATCCTGATAGGAATTCAAAGCTAAAATTGGTGGCACATGGATTCGTCCAAACTTCCTGAACCATGGATGGGAACATCTAGAATCCACCGGTAGTCTTCAAAGAAAGGAAAAGAGGGGCCATGAGTCCATCCGTCCAGATTGGAATTGAAAGGGGAGAGGGATGGCACTTGGATTCGTCCGAATGGACTGAACCTTGGATGGGAACTTCTAAAATCGAAACGGTAGTCGAGAAAGAATTGAAAAGGGAGGCCTTGAATCCGTCCGACTGAATCGGAATTCAAGAGCTAGTGGAGTGGCACAATGATTCGTCCGAATGGACCAAACCATGGATAGGAACATCTAGACATCGACTGGCAGTCTATAAAGAGTGGAAAAGGGAGGCCTTGAACCTATCCGTCCGGTTAGGAATTCATAAGCGAGAAGGGTAGCACTAGGATTCGTCAGAAAGGACCGAGCCTTGCATGGGAACATCTTGACTCCGATCGGTAGTCTTGAATTATGTAAATGGGAGGCCATTAATCCATCCATCATAATTGGAATTCAAAGGCGAAAGGGGTGGCACCAGGATTCGTCCGAATGTACCAAACGTTGGATGGGAACATCTAGACACCGACCGGTAGTCTAGAAAGAATGGAAAAGGGAGGCCACGAATCCATCCGTCCAGATATTAATCCGAAGGCTAGAGCGATGGCACTTGGATTAATCCTATTGGACCGAACCATGGATGGGAACATCTGGACTCCGACCGGTAGTCAAGAAAGAACGGAAAAGGCAGGCCTTGAATCCTTCCGACTGAATCAAAATTCTCGAGCTAGAGGGGTGGCACAAGGATTCGTCCGAACGGACCAAACCATGGATGGGAACATCCTGACAAGGACCGGTAGTCTAGAAAGAATGGAAAAGGGTGGCTCCTGGATTCGTCAAAACGGACTGAACATTGGATGGGAACAACTGGACTCCGACCGGTAGTCTAGAAAAGAAGGAAAAGGGATGCCGTGAATCCGTCTGTCAGGATCAGAATTCACGAGCTTGAGGGGTGGCACCATGATTCGTCCAAATGGACCGAACTTTGGATAGGAACATCTAGACTCCGTCCGGCAGTCTAGAAAGAATGGAAATGGGATGCCTTGAATCGATCCGTCCAGATAGGAATTCAAAGGCGAGAGGGGTGGCACCTAGATTCGTCCGAATGGACCGAGCCTTGCATGGGAACATCTAGACTCTGACTGGTTGTCTGGAAAGTATGCAAAAGGGAGGCCTCGAATCCGTCCGTCTGGATAGGAATTCAAAGGCGAAAGCGGTGGCACCAGGATTCGTCCGAACAGACCAAACCTTGGATAGGAACATCTAAATCCGACCGGAAGTCTTGAAAGATTGGAAATAGGCGGCCTTTAATCCATCTGTCCAAATAGGAATTCAAAGGCGAGAGGGGTGGCACTTGGATTTGTCCGAATGGATGGAACCATGGATGGGAACATCTTGACTCCGACAAGTACTCAAGAAAGAATGGAATAGGAAGGCCTTGAATCCTTCCATCCGAATCAGAATTCAAGTGCTAGAGGGGTGGCACCATGATTCGTTTGAATGGTCCGAACCATGGAAGGGAACATCTAGCCTCAGAACGGCACACTTGAAAGGAACGGGAAAAGGAGGCCTTGACTACGTCGGTTCGGATAGGAATTCAAAGGCGAATGGCTTTGCTCCAAGATTCGTCCGAACGGACCGAACCTTGGATGGGAACATCTAGACTCCAACCAGTAGTCTTGAAAGATTGGAAAAGGGAGGCCTTGAATCCATCCGTCCGGATAGGAATTCAAAGGCGAGAGGGGTGGCACTTGGTTTCGTCCGAATGGACAGAACCTTGGATGGGAACATCTTGACTCTAACCGGTCGTCTAGAAAAAATAGAAAAGGGAGGCCATGAATCCTTTCGTCTAAATAGGAATTCAAAAGCTAGAGGGGTGGCACCAGGATTCGATCGAATAGACCGAGCCTTGGATGGGAACATCTAGACTCCAACCGATAGTGTTGAATGTATGCAAAAGGGAGGCCTTGAATCCATCTGTCTGGATTGGAATTGAAAGTCGAAAGGGGTGGCACATTGATTCGTCTGAACAGACCGAACCGTGGATGGGAACATCATGACTCCGACCGGTAGTCTAGAAAAGATGGGAAAGGCGAGAGGGGTGGCAACAGGATTCGTCTGAATGGACCGAGCCTTGGATGGGAACATCTAGACTCCGACCGATTGTCTGGAAAGTATGCAAAAGGGAGGCCTTGAATCCATCCGTCTGGATAGGAATTCAAAGCCGAAAGGGGTGGCACCAGGATTCCTCCGAACGGACCAACCTTGGATGGGGACATCTAGACTCCGATCGGTAGCCTAGAAAGAATGGAAGAGGGAGGCCTTGAATCCATCCTTCTAGATTGGAATTAGAAGGCGAATGGGGTGGCCCTAGGATTCGTCCGAATGGACTGTGCCTTGGATGGGAACATCTCGACTCCGACCGGTATTCTTGAAATTATGCAAAAGGGTGGCCATGGATCCGTCTATCCTGATAGGAATTCAAAGCTAAAGGGGTGGCACCTGGATTCATCTGAACTTCCTGCACCTTGGATGGGAACATCTAGAATCCACTGGAAGTCTTGAAAGAAAGGAAAATGGGGGCCATGAGTCCATCCGTCCAGATTGGAATTGAAAGGCTAGAGGGATGGCACTTGTATTCGTCTGAATGGACCGAACCTTGGATGGGAACTTCAACACTCCAAACGGTAGTCGAGAAAGAATGGAAAAGGGAGGCCTTGAATCCGTCCGACTGAATCGGAATTCAAGAGCTAGTGGGGTGGCACAATGATTCGTCCGAATGGACCGAACATTGGATGGGAACATCTAGACATCTACTGGTAGTCTATAAAGTGTGGAAAATGGAGGCATTGAACTTATCCGTCTGGTTAGGAATTCAAAAGCGAGAGGGGTGGCACCAGGATTCGTTCGAATGGACCGAACATTGGATGGGAACGTCTTGACTCTGACCGGTAGTCTAGAGAAGATGGAAAAGGGAGGCCTTGAATACGTTCGTTAGGATCGGATTTCATGAGCTAGAGGGGTGGCACTAGGATTCGTCCAAACGGACCAAACTTTGGATGGTAACATCTTGACTCCTACCGGTAGTCTAGAAAGAATTGAGAAGGGAGGCCTCGAATCCATCCATTCGGATAGGAATTCAATGGCGAGAGGGTTGGCACCTGGATTCGTCCGAATGGACAGAGCATTGGATGGGAACAATTAGACTCCGACAGGTAGTCTAGAAAGTATGAAAAAGGGAGGCCTTGAATCCGTCCACTTGGATAGGAACTCAAAGGCGAATGGGGTGGCACCAGGATTCGTCTTAACGGACTGAACCTTGGATAGGAACATCTAGACTCCGACCGGTAGTCTAGAAAGAATGGAAAAGGGAGGCCTTGAATCCATCTGTCCGGATAGGAATTCATAGGCGAGTGGGGTGGCACTTGGATTCGTCCGAATGGACAAAACCACGGATGGGAACATCTTGACTCTGACTGGTAGTCAAGAAAGAATGGAAAAGGGAGGCCTTGAATCCGTCCATCTGAATCGGAATTCTAGTGTTGGAGGGTTGGCACCAGGATTCGTCTGAACGGTCCGAACCATGGATGGGAACATCTAGCCTCAGACCGGCACTATTGAATGGAACGGAAAAGGGAGGCCTTGAAT
>JAMKQA010004809.1:0-10628 GCA_024699735.1 Posidonia australis | reverse complement strand
TATTTTCGGAAAGAGATTTAAAGAGCTTGTTTTGATTTTGAAAACCTAGAATTTAGTTGTTAGAGGTTTTCTACCATGGTTTTTAGTAGACGCATACTAGGTAACATAGAAGTTACTTACGCGTGTTTTGCTTTATTTTGTTCTCAGGTACTTAGTTTGGAGTGTAGTCCAATCTGATGTTCAGAGTCAGGAGCAACTAGCCACACACATCGGTTCTGGGTAGATTACAGTTTATTTTCTTTATTAGTGCATTTAATCCTAGTGTAGTATCTTAGATTCCGTAGCGTTCGGTTTGGAGCGTTACAAGGTAGTACTAAGAACAGAAGTTAAATTTGATTCATGGCTTACAATAGATATAATATTACCATAATTTTTATTTTCAATCCATTTCTTGTATCCCACGCAATTTTTTTTTTGATGCCCAGGTTTCTTATAGAAATAGCACCTATCCCTATTGATGGACTTATTTTCAGACTTTTTTTGGACCTTCTTTCCTTTGAATGCGTGGCTTCCTGATCCGTAACTACCTAGATCCATGATATTCATGTTGTTGATCAAAGGATAAATAGTCTACCTTTCTTCTTCTTGAGCACACTTGATCATAAGTTCATTTATTAATCATTCACTCTTATGTGTATTGTAGAAGACCTTAAAGAGGTTATAGTCAAGCGATAGTGTAATATCTGGGCCCAAAATAGGAGGACCGTGTGTGGAACGTGCAGTGGAGACGTGCGTCTGACATACGTGGGTCTCCCAGGAGATTTTTATTCGGAATAAAAGTGATTAATGGGATATGGGTTTCAAATGCTTGATTGTGCTCTCTTCCCTTGGTGTTTATCTTTGGGCTTTGTTTGGCTACATATGTTGATATCCTATACCGTATGCGTATACGTATGCTTGAATCGTGATTGTATAGTAGTTTGCCGCCTTCTACTGTGCAGCCATACCCTACCAACGTTGCTTCCTCCCATGCCCGAATCTTGCCATGCCCTGCCAACTGCTGAAAATGACGATGGGTCGGCAGAGATAAAAGGAGGAGGAGAAGGGCCGGCAAGGGAGGTATCCAGCGAAATCCAGAGAAGAGAGTGTGAGAGAGGAGGACCCTAAGCGGGAGAGGGCAGCGCCGAAGTGTTCGTCGGAGGAAGGGGAGGAACGTCGGTGACCCATCACAAAGTACGTGATCCGTTCCTCCTCCTCTGTTTCTGTTAGTTTCCATACGCAATTTTGGATGCAATTCAAGTTAAAAAGCATGAAAATGAGTAGATTGGTATGAAATCTAGGATTGGTAATGATCTAGTGAGTTATCGGGAATTTTGAAAGATTTTTTTTGTGATTTTTTGTATATGAAGCTACAGTAACTTTCAGTGATGTTTTGAACTTCCCGATTTAATATCTTTAGAATCACATATCAAATTAAGATGAAACCTATACCAAAATGTAGTAAACTCAAAATCCTTCAAGATGAGTAGTTTTGTGTATTTTTGCAGTGGTCGAAGATGGGTCCACCCGGAGCTCCTAAGTGGGGCGATTTTTCTTACGACCTAATCTGGGTTTACTGTAAATGCAGGGACTGCGTGTCTAATGTGAGGACCAGACCCGTCGACGGGATGCACAAGTTTCACAGGCATATTTCCCAGAAAGGATAAAACACTTGATGAAGATTGCAATTAGTAGAAAATATGGTTTTAACCCCTGAGCATTTATACTGAAATAAAAGATGTTTCAGAAAGAAATGCAAAGGTTTTAAAAGAATGATTCTTCTTTAAAAGAGATTTAATCTAAATTATTTTGGAGAGAATATTGGTTTTTCATAGAAGCATTCCTTATGATAAGAAAAGTGATTTCTGTGACCATGTCGGTGGAGGGGAACCACGCTCCCCACGCAATCGGGACCGCACGAGAGTCGGTAGGGTCACGGCGAATCCGACGATTCCGAGGATGAAAAAACGACTCAAAAAAATCAGGAATTGATATGAAAGTAAAAACGTGGAGTTGCTACTTAGTCTATTTAAAACGGGAAGACAAGGAAAACCATATCGGAGAATCAAAATTCGAAATCAAATGCGAAATAAGATGACTCATGCCAAATGGATTCGACACACGGATCATTGCGAACTGAAGAAAGGGTAAGGACTCCTATTACGTGCGGGGAAGGTGTTAGGCACCCCCGCACACCCGATGAATCGATTTTTCTCGGGATCTCGCTCACGTGCATGGAAATGTAGGCACTTAGATGCCACTTAATGGGGTTATATGGATGATGCAAGAGAAACAAATCATACGATTAAGGAAATAAACCAAGCTAAAAGAAAGGCACAATCGAAATAGGAAACACAATCAAAACTTAATGTGGAAACAAGGTGGGGCCCAATGGCTAGGCTGGGCTGGATTCATCCTTGGATGACCCTCCATGTGCCACGTGCAAGTCATTCGTGCAGCCATGGCATGCATCCCTAGAGATGCCATGGCCATTTGCCATCATTGCCACATCCACAACACATAGGTACGACTATGGAGGGCTAGCAGGATGCAAGCGAGATAAAACATGCTGAGGCTCATATAAGGGCTAAAATCGAAAAGTCATTACATGTGGGATTACTTAAACAAAAGAAAACAAGTGATACAAGTAAACCAGAGAGTAAAACAATGCTAGATGAACACTTATGCAAGTGTGGCCTAAGTAGGGAATATGAGACCTTGGCTTTGTCGAGTATGACCCTATGCAAGCTTGACCAAACCACGCATGTGGGGCACGCTATTGGGGCACGCTTGTGAAATAGGGAACCAGGCCTACCTCCTTCATCGCCTCCTCCCTGGAAGGCGAAGCATCACCAGACGAAGAGGGTTGCCTGGGAGCTCATGGCACTACCATGGTGCGATGAGGATGCGAGAAGGCCTATGAGATGTAAGGGGATATCCACCCCACCACCACTGATATCAACGCCGGCCTCTCTCCGGTGAGCCTCCGCAGGAGGTTCCAGCTAGGGAGGATGGCTCAGTGGCTCTGTAGAGTGAGAAGGGGAGGAGAGACGCCGTCGGGACAGGTCGAGCCGGGCGTTCAAGGGCCTGAGACTCATGCCAACGTGGTCTGACCGTCGGTGGGGAGAAATGCATGATGCAACGAAATGACGGGGAAAACCACAAGAAATGGTGCAAGAAAATGAAATGTACATTCCTAGATTATCCTTCAATGAGATGGGAAAAGATTGTCACCTGTTGGTGGCTTGTGGTATACAGGCAATGGGCTCCGATGAGAAGGAAAACTTTGGTTTCTTCCTCTCTTCCGTCTCGCAAAAACTCCAGGTGTCTGTGTAGGAGCTCCAGGGGGTTTTGGTGGTGGCTCGTGTCGTGGTAGGTGGTGCATGGCAGGGCGTGGCTCGGTGGTGTCAGACATGGCAGGGGAAGGCTCACCGGCGTCGCTGCAAGCTTTGCGTGTCGGCAGAAGCGACGTAGGGCGGTGACAGGGAGTGGGAAGGCTGAGGGATGTCTGGCACGTTGGGAGACAAGTCGACACTTCGTGCACGACATCGCTCGTACGAGGTACGAGGTCATACAACGAAAGTGACCAGTCAGGTGACGCTCGCGGTGCTGCCCTGGCCCTGACGCGTGCTTGGGCCACGCTTGTCATTGGGCCAGAGAACACGGGCTGGCTTTTAGGTTTTGGGCTTAATTGGACGAGTGGAGTTAAGGATAATTAGAGGGTTTTTTGGGTAGGTTTAGGTTCATGGGCTTAGTTGAAGAACTGGGGTAGGTCTGGGTCAGCCGTCCAGTTGCGCTCTCAGCTGGATTCGCCTGCCAACACTGGCCAGAAATTGGGGTGTCTACAGATGCTCCTCTCTGAGCGAGGTCCAGGGAAAAAAGACCGCTACTCAGGGTTGAGAGAAGATGCCTTGCCCCGGTCAAACAGAAAAAGAAATTTGTTATTGGGCATAAGTCGCTTATCCGGTGGATGCACCGAAGGTCGCGACTCACGTGCCGAGGTGCAGATGCTAATGCAAGTGGTGTCCCTCTAGAGTGTCTAAGTGATCGTGCACCAGAACCTGGCAGGTATGCGCATGGTCTCGAGTGATGCAAATGCTAGTGTAAGTGTCGCTGATGCTAAAGTACTACTGTGTTGTTAGTCGATACTGATGAAGTGTGCATTTCAAATGTGTGATATGATGATGATGTGAAGTATGCCTGATTACGATGCATGCTCTGTGTAGATGTTAGTTGGTATATGCATATGTGAATGAATGCTATGATGCTTGACGAGTTGACGAACTCATCGTCGGACAGTTTCGATTATCAGCCTGAGGAGAAGAGGGGTGTGGAAAGGTTGACGGGCTTGCTGACCGGAAGGTGATTGGTGACGGAAGTCATTCGGGTATTTGGGGGTACCAACCCAAAAAGAAAGGGGCATCCTAGGTCCTGTCCGCCTGAATGGGGTCCTAGGGGGACTACAAGATAACAGACTCGTTGGGCCGACAAAGAGGAACAAGATAGAACCTAGTCGCTGTCGGTGTACAGACAGATCGACTAAGAGCAGACAGAAAGGGGAGAGCTGACAAGTTATCAGACTCACCAGGCCGACAAAGAGAGAAAGGATAGAACCTAGTCATTGTCGGTGTACAGACAAGTTGATTAGGAGCGGACAGAGAGTGAACCGAGTCGTTGCCAGGATACAGGCAACGACTAGAAACCGCCAAGAGAGTGAACCAACTCGTTACCAAGATACTGACAATGGTTGGGAACCACCAAGAGAGTGAACTAAGTCATTGCCAAGATATGGGCAACGGTTGGGAACCTCCAAGAGAGTGAACCGAGTCGTTACCAGGGTACAAGCAACGGTTGGGAACCGCCAAGAGTGTGAACCGAGTCGTTACCAAGATACAAGCAACGGCTGGGAACTGTCAAGAGAGTGAACCGAGTCATTACCAGGATGCAGGCAATGCCAGGAAACCATCAAGAGAGTGAACCGAGTCGTTACCAGGATACAAGCAACAGTTGGGAACCACCAAGAGAGTGAACCGAGTCGTTACCAGGATATCGACAACTGCTGGGAACCACCAAGAGAGTGAACTAAGTCGTTATTAGGATACAGGCAACGGTTGGGAACCGCCAAGAGAGTGAACCGAGTCGTTGCCAGGATTCAGGCAACGACTGGGAACCGCCAAGAGAGTGAACCGAGTCGTTACCAGGATACAGGCAACTGTTGGGAACCGCCACGAGAGTGAACCGAGTCGTTGCTAGGATACGGGTGTAGACACCCCAATTTCCCAATTTTGTAGGATGGAGGAGTGGTGGCTGGGCTGTTAACCACAAATAGAGCCATTAAACCCAATTGAAGCCTATTAGGCCCATGGAGGCCCACAAGGCCCATATAGGCCCATTAAGCCCAATCAAGCCCACCTTGGTCCCAAAAGCCCATGAAGGCCCACTATAACCAATTTAACCCATTTTTTTTCTTCCAACCCAACACCTTATTTTTTTCCCTATCCATATTCATCATTTTTTTCTCCTTCATTTACTGATATTTTTTTCTACCAAAAACATACAAGTCCCACACCCATTTTCCTCTCTACTGATTTCTCACAATTCAGCCATTGAACCCATTTTCTCCTCACTGATCTCACCAGCCATTCCAACCCAGCTCGAGCTCCATCAGTCCAGCATCTCCCAGGGCATCCAGAGCCACAGGATGTGCTGCCGACGAAGCTTGGATTGCCGTTCATCTCTGTCGGCGAGCAAGGGGATAGCAGGAGGCAGCCGTTTAGCAGTCTGTTAGGTCTGTTAAGGAGGGTGTTAGCTTAGTTAGTGAGTTAGGTAGTTTGTTAGATGGTCTATTAGGACGGGTGGCAGTTGTTGTGAGTGGGTCGTTGGGTTCTTCACCTATATAAGGAGCATCAGAGACAAAAGCTGGAAAAACTTTTGGGTGAGAGAGAGAAGGAGAATTGAGAGTGCCAGAGGATTCCGGAGAGAAAGGAAGGTTCGCGGAGAGATGAGGAGGAGAATTTCAGTGCTCCGACGAGCTGCAGAGGTAGATTCATGACGTCAGGCCAGGTACGCCCCTTTCTGACCACTTCTAGCTTTGTTTGTAGCTTCCTAGGTTCCCCTCTCTCTTTCTGGATTGATTCCGAGCAATTCAGAGGTCTGAATTGCTCTCTGGGGCTTCCCGTCGCCGTTTTCCGGCGATATTGGTGGGAGGGTGGCCCCGGGCACGGTCCTGGCCCCTAGTAGCATCCTATCTTCCTCCCTTGGTCTTCCTCATGCTCCTCCTCTCCCTGGCGCGCCTCTCCATCGCCTCCAGATAGCTCCGCCCGAAGATCGCCGGAGAAGCCATTTCCGCCGTCACCGGAGAAGATAACCACAGCCTAAGGTGGACAAGGCGCCTCCCGCCGCTACGAGCCCCTCCGAGCCTCCAGAGACACTCCACAACATGCCTCGAACACTCCAGACCCCTTGGAACCGCCCCACGAGCTCTCGATAGTCGCAGCAATGCCGCTCACAGGAGAAGAAGCCGTCGATGACCGTCGGAGCTCTCCTCCGCGCCATCCTCCTCCATTTAGCTCCTAGAGGAAGGAAGAAGCTCCCCGGGGCCTCCACGATCGCTGGATCGCCGCGCCGCTGCCCTCTAAAAGCTCCTTCTTCCCCGACGCCGTCGCCGGAGCTCCTCGATGACGAGGTAGGTGGGAGGCTCGTTCCCACCGATTGATCTTGGATCCACTCCGATGGATCATTTTTTCTCACCTCCTTCTTGCTTTCCGTGAGGTCTGATCACGGGAAGGCTTTTTATGCCCCCTCCGGCGGTCGTCGGCGGCGGAGCTCCGTCGCCGACGGCCGTCGTTCTTTTTCCCTTTTAAAAAACAAATTAAAACATTTTATTTTGATTGATGTTCTGAAACTATATTTTCTTTACATTCAGATCCTTTTCTCATTACACATAGGTCCTTTTATTATGAATAGGTCCTCCATTCATTTTTCATAAATCATTCGAATAATGTTTTCACTGAAAATATTGCATTTTCTCCCTTAAACATTTAAAATAATGTTTTCTAGGTTTAAGAATTTAACAAAAGCCCTCAGGATTTCTTTTAATGCATTTTAATTCAATTTTTTTGCATAAAAGACCTTAAACTTCCCTAAAACCTTTCTCAGTACACATTTTTCTGTGAAAATTGCATGAAAGCCCCTGTATTCTTTTGAAATTCTTCTAAATACATTGTTTTGCTGGGTAAATTGCATTTTAGTCGTGCACTTCACTGATTTTACTCTTAAAGCCTGTTTTTAATGGTAAAATGACTGTTTTGCCCCTGAAACTTTATGAAACTTTTGAATCATTTTTCTTGCATATTTTACCCTATATTTTCACTGAATAGTTTTAAATGCATGTTTTAGTGGTAAAATTGCATTTTGACCCCTAGGAAACTTCATTTTGACTAGGATTGCACATATTTGCACATTTAACCGTAGATTTCTTCATAATTGCATAGATTGTGTTTTCCTATGTATTTTTGATGATTTGGGCTTTAGAATATCAGTTTTAATCAGAATTTGGGTTTTTTGCACAAAGGCCCCTAGAATTCTCACTGTTTACACTCACATATGCATTTTGCACATTTTTTCACATCTTTCCGCACAAGTTTTCTTGCCTTTCCTTGCTTTGTGCACGCTTTTCTAGCTTGTTTCGAGCTTGGTTTTCTCATCGTTTCTCGGATTTCTCTCGATTTTTCGCCTTTAGATTTGTTTTGGCTTTTCATCGCCCGAGGGCGTACATTAAAAGGCTTCACAAAGCCGACATTGTCCAGGAATGAGGATTATTTTTCCCTTTTTGATTTTCTCGAATTTATCCCAATTTCAGCTGATTTGCAAGACGCTTTCCGAGAATTTCTCAATTTTCATGATTTTTCTCATCGCCTAAGGGCGTACAGTAAAGCGGCATTCTCCATGCCTACATTTGACCATCAGATTAGCTTTTCCTTTATTTCATTTCTTCACTTTGATTTGGCATGTTTTCAGTCATATTTAGCATGGGCATAAAGAATAAGCAAGCATACATCCATAGACCATTGACAATAGGGAAACCTAGAAAGTCCGAGTTTTCTCGGGCACATGGGGGTGCCTAACTCCTTCCCCATGCGTAACCAGAATCCTTACCCTAACTCTAGCCCACATTCATTTGTGCATTATCCATTAGGCACGGAGCACACACATACATTCTGCATCTTGTTTGCTTTCCAGTTTTCTTGTGTTTTTGGTTTTCCTTGTCTTTCCATTAAAAGACTAGGTGGCAACTCCTTTCCTTATCCTTCTTATCTTCCCTTGGTGTTTCCGGGTCAAGTCTTTTCCTCCGGATTCACCATCTTCTCCGTGACCATATCGGGTCTCCTCGTGTGCTTCCATGCACCCGATAGGAGGTGAGCCGTGCAAGAGTTCCACCGGCATGGTTACAACGGGCAATGGCTAGGAACCGCCAAGAGAGTGAACTGAGTTGTTACCAAGATACTGGCAATGGTTGGGAACTGCCAAGAAAGTGAACCGAGTCGTTACCAGGATGCAGGCAACAGCTGGGAACTGCCAAGAGAGTGAACCTAGTCATTACCAAGATACAAGCAACGATTAGGAACCACCAAGAGAGTGAATCGAGTCGTTACCTGGATATCTGCAATGGTAGGGAACCGCCAAGAGAGTGAACAGAGTCGTTGCCAGGATACAGGCAACGACTGAGAACCGCCAAGAGAGTGAGCCAAGTCGTTGCCAGGATTCAGGCAACTGTTGGGAACCGCCAAGAGAGTGAATCGTGTCGTTACCAGGATACAAGCAATGGCTAAGAAGCACCAAGAGGGTGAACCGAGTCGTTACCAGGATACAGGTAACGACTAGGAACCGCCAAGAGTGTGAACCAAGTCGTTACCAAGATACCTGCAACAACTGGGAACCGCCAAGAGAGTGAATCGAGTCGTTACCAGGACACAGGCAACGGCTGGAAACCGCCAAGAGAGTGAGTCGAGTCATTGCCAAAATTCAGGCAACGGTTGGGAACTGTCAAGAGAGTGAATCGAGTCGTTACCAGGATATCAGCAACAGTTGGAAACCGCCAAGAGAGTGAACCGAGTCGTTGCCAGGATATAGGCAACGACTGGTGTAGACACCCTGATTTTGAGGTAGTTCATTGATAAGGCGTCGTTTGTTGCTTTGGATATGGCTGACCTTTGGACCAATCCCTAGGTCCGCAGCCCATTTAGGAAACCAGACCAATAGGGGAGAGCACTTACCTAGCACACCTAGCTAGCACACCTACCTAGCACACCAACCTAACGCACATCCCTAGCACACATAGGTGGCGCACATCCCTGGCGCACAGGGTTGCGACCGCTGGCTTTCCGCCTTCCTTGGCTGTTACCTCCAGCAGCGAATGTGCCATGGAATATTCCAGGCTCTTCGTCTACGAGGCCCTCCATATACCCGTAACTCACATCTGAGAGCCCCTTATAAAAGGACCCTCATAGGCATCATTTTCAGGGAGCGAACAGAGAGACAAAATCTAGAGAGCTGAGAATTCTGAGCAGAATCCTTGCACCCAGCCATTTTCCACTCCAAAACCCAGCCTTTGCACGAATTGTTCCATCAACCTAGCAGCGTACTTTCATTCCTTGGAGCGTCCCCTTACGGCCTAGAGCCTTCCAAAGCAACGAGGTTTTCTTATCCGTGATATTGCAAGAGGAACACATCGAGAGGTAGGCTCTCTACCTCCTCTATGCTTTCTCCTAGATTTCATGTTAAAATTTAGTAAAAGCATGCTTAAAAGCCTATGAATGATCTGTTTTGTTCCATGTTTTCGATGCTTATATGATAACATGCTCGCTCTCTTGCAAATGATCTCCATGCTAATTCATGTTTGCATTTCTAAGCATAAGTATTATTGTTTCCTTGCACATAACACCTTGCCATGCACCCATATCTGCCTGTTGCACGTAAAAGCATGCACACCTGATCATCATATTTACATGTTTTGATCTCGTTGGTTCTTGAATGTCTTTTTCATGCATGAACCCATCATTTGTTTCGATATCAAATGCTTTGTTTTCATGATGGTCATTGATCTTGCACTTGCATCATACGTTTTTATCATGGCTTGAGCCTTTTAGCACATGCATAAATCCTCCTTGCATCTCTGTCGGGTGGGATCTGGATCAGGTTACAGTCTGATCCAGATTCCCTGGGGCGCACATCCTTGGCGCACTCTACCCGCGCACTGATCTGGCGCACTCAGTAGGCGCGCCAGACTGGCCAGAGATAAGAGCATCTGCATTTTTATGTCTCTGTTTGCATGGTTTTATCGCAGGGTTTTAAGCTTGTCTCTTTCTGATTGGATTCTCTGGTTTATCGAGATATCACTTGGGAGTTCTTCAGCTTTCAATCAACTACTTTCCACTTTGTTTTCTCTGCTTTGTATTCAGTTCCAGGCTGAATCTGGTAGATTGGTTGCACATTACTCCTTTGTGAGAATCTGGTGCACCAGTCCATGATCCAGTGGCCTAACTGGGTCTCGCACCTTGCATATAGCTTTAGTAGGTTGGAACCTGTGTGAGGCTGTTGGCCCTTGAGCACAGGGTCCATTTGCATTTGCATTTCATGTTTTAGATGCA
>JAMKQA010004808.1:0-16316 GCA_024699735.1 Posidonia australis | reverse complement strand
ACTATAAATCCATTGTCTTTGCGATTGAATGTGTTTTGTGTTAAATTCTTGAATTGCATAATAAATTCCAAAGACATAATTTAAAACCGGAAAATCTCTATTCACCCCCCTCTAAAGAAGCATTAGGATCCAACACTTGTCACCGACCACCACGCCCTCCGCCACTCCTGTTGTCACACCACCTCTGCAAACGACGTCGGTGAGCCACTTGCGACCCCTGATACCATCACCCCGTCATGCCACTAGCCCACCTATCACGCCAGGGATGACTACCAAAATCCACATGGCTTCCCCCACGAGGAGCGAACCTTCAATCGTGAGCATAGAAATGAGAGAGAGCCACACCAAGTTGCGGGAGTTGAGAGTGAATCCACCGGAGAGCCAAAGCCTAATATCCCATTTCCTATGCCACTCGCACCTGAGCCTTCACCACGTCAAGGAAGCTCCCCAGCCACTCACCAATCACTCCTAAGCCACCCTTGACACGTCCCTAGCTGCCGACCGGTCGTCCAACCTCTCCCGCCATAGTTCCAGCCACCAGCAAGAAGGAACACATCTAGCCTACCACAGGTATCATCCTCAACTCATTCTAGTAAAGGATAGTTTAGGGGTGTCGGCTTAGCTTTCCTACTAGCTTTTTTCGTCGTTTCCTCTACTGTTCCATTGCATCTCATCTCCCCTGTAGGATCGAGTGGCTTTTCTAGAGGAGGGTGAATAGAGAATTTTAATTTTCTACAATAATATTATCCAATTTTAGATGTAATATTGACAAAATGAAGTATGTAGCAAGAAGTTATATCAAAATTATACAAGATTGAAAATTATACTACACATGCACATAAAGGAGATAAGAGACAATGAAGATATACGTTATTTATAGTGGTTCGGCCAAACCTTGGCCTAGTCCACTTCTCAAGATCCTCTTGAGATTTTCCCTTTATATGCAAAGTATGCAACACTTACTTGTGTTCGCAATGCCACCAAGACAATTCTAGCTCTTCCACTTCTCATTCCCCAAGAAGTTAGAGCCTCCCCTTGTAGCTTTACAACCAAAGACTTCCCTCTCACAGAGCTCTTTTACACTTGTAATACAATCTTGCTTGTGAGGAGAATAATGACAAATTTTGAGCAGGGAATTAAATAAGTACCAGTATCTCAGAGAATGTGTATTAACAAGACACATTGAAGCCCTATTTATAGCCAAGGAGCCGTCGAAAGTATGTGTCTAACGGCTAGAAAACGGTCAAAAAACGGCTATCTAATCGGTATACCGTTTTGATCATCGATATGCCAAACCAGTCTTCAATTAGCAATTCTCGGGCAATTTGGTATGTCGGAACTATTTCGGTATGCCGAATTTTCCAGAGACGGTATACCGTTTTAACCCGATATGCCGTTTTTCCTTCAGTTTTGCCATCACAGTATTTTTAGGAACTCCGTTGTATGTGTCGATTGTTCCTGCTTCGATATGTCGTTTTTCTTTGGTATGCCGTTTCTGGATTCTTCATTTTCAGTTTCGGAGTGCCGTTTTGTATGTCGATTTTTACTGTATCGGTATACCATTTTTCCTTTGGTATGCCGATTTTGATATTTTCTTAAATTTACAACAAAATCTAAGTTTACATAACTCAATATACATTTCCAATATACCATACAGTTTACATGACCTTCAACTTTGTCTAAGTACGTCATTTACAAAGCGATTTCTTCTTTTATGAAAATATATAAAAATTCATTAGTCCAGATATAATCATCAAAACAAAATATATTTCTAACATCCCCCTCCGCCGATAGATGGCCACTACCGGCGTGAGGGCTCTGGCTACTAAGCTCTTGGTCAAGCTCGTTCTAAGGCACCTTCCCCTCTTCTTTGACCCTCTAATAACCCCCAAGTTGCGCCTGAGTCCCTGGCCTTCTCTCGTGGCCAACCGAACTCCAATGATTGTGACGCCAACGATGGAGGTGGGCGGAGGAACCCACATGTGCATTCGTGATTTCGTTGCATCTCGGGCCTTCCTTTGATCCTTCCCAAGCTTCCTGAGCCAACCCAAAGATTCTACACAACCTCCAGTTGCCGCCATGGCCAGAGGGGGATGTGCGGTCCGGCGAGGAAGTGGGGAGGATTGAAGGGAGGTCCTCTCCCGCTTTCGACTTATTTTCTCTCATGTTTTCCTCGATTTGGATCTAGTTCTTGTTCCCCGGGCATCATCGTAGATGTAGCAATGCATGTCGTGCATGGAGAGAGATGATGAAGGAGGACGGCTTAGACTTTGTTCTAAGTGCACATCCCAATTGCACGCCTTAGATGCACGTATCCATCAGGGACCGCGCGATGCCAGACCTGACCTAGCGTCGACCTAGTGACCTTTGATTTAAGTTTCCCGTATGTTTGTTGACTTTGGGCTTAACTTAGTTGCGTAACTTGCTTATATCTCATGCTTTGCTTGACTTCCCTTTTGTTCAAGTGGTCTTCTTCCGATCTTTAGGGCCTTGCATGCTTCCGTCATCCATTCATGTTGTTTATCACTCTTTAGATATCATGTTTTATCCCTGGACGTGCGTGGTATTGGCTATGATAGCTAGTAATTTGGATATGCCTTAGGGACACGTTCTAGGTGCGCACACATGTGGCGTGTCACACATGCGCGTTTCCCCCCAAGGACCGAGCCTAGCACATCTTAGCCTCTACGCGCGCTACGCTTTCATCCCTTACATCGTTTTATGCTTTCTAGTTTGACTATGCTTTTGTTTTGACATGATGTGATCTTTTTGATCATCTTGTTTTAATTCTCATGCATCATTCTTTAGCCACACATTAATCGACGTTCAAGCACCCACATAACCATACATGTGAGTGATAAGTTTGAGAAAGACCGACTCGTCGGGCGTATGGGAGTGCCTAATACCTTCTTCACATGTAATAATAGTCCTTATCCCTTCTTTGGCTTGCAACGATCCATGTGTCATGTCTATTTTGTATGAGTCATTTTTATCTTACATTTAGGTTTTGAGTTCCGATTTTTGATACGGTTTTCCTTGTCTTTCCTTTTTTTTGAAAATAAATTAAGTGGTGACTCCATGTCTTATCTTTATTTTGTTTTGTCTCTTATCGGTATTTTCGAGTCGTTTTCTTCGTCATCGGATTCACCGGATTCGCCGTGGCCTTATCGGTCTTCATGCGGTCCCAATCGCATTGGAGCACGGTTTCCCAACCGACATGGTTACAGTGTGCTCAAATGAAGGTGTTGTAGATGTGGGTGTAAGGGTTCAACAGTTCGCGAAAGACAGTGAGAGAGGAGTTGAAGTGGTGGCAGAGGGAGTAGGTAGAGATGAATTTGGGGGCAACGAAGAGGGAGAGGTGGAGGCCAACCTTGATGAGCTAGGTGTGGATTTGCTTAGCGTGGTTTGCGTTCAAGCGTCTGGGGATTTGCTTGATGAGTTGAGGAGGAGGAGGATGATGACAGAGAGGATGTTGTGTCGACGAGTTAGGGTACAAGAAAGAGGATGCTACGTTTGTGGGTTGAGGAGGAGAACGATTGCTCCAATGGTGGGTGAGAGGAAGAGGGGTGAGGATTGTGGGAGTGAAGCTGGGGGGGATAGAAATTTATCAAAATTTCAAGGAGAGGAGTAGGAAATGAGGTGTGGGTTGGGTTTTTATACTTTAGAATATGATGGAATTCACTTTTCATTGATTTCATTTCCAATCATGTGCACAAACACTAGGATTTCACTTGGTCAACGGGAAGTCGCTTTTTGTTGAAATCAATTCTAATACTTTCAAGGTGCACAAACTCCTCCTTAGGTCTCTTTTGTTTTAAATTATTGATACTTATATTCTGTAATAATCTAATGCTAATTACAATTTTAATTAAACATCCCTACATGACCGTTTCTACATTTAATTCGAGATGGCAGGATTGTTGGTTTACAATATGTTTTTGAATAAATTAAGAATCAAAGTTAGGATACATTTTGAAGATACCTGTGTATTACAATGAAAATAACCTAGAATAACAAGATTTTTTTGAATGTATAATAGTATAAAGAAAAACACGATTACGAACTTCCTCGAAACTAGTGTCACAATCTTGATTCTAACTATTTTTTAGCATAAAAAATCTTTACGAAACCTATCCTTCGAAAAGTAATTCATAACAACAACCTTTAAGTTGTTGGAACCTATTCAAATTCAAACTCTACTTAGACCATATTATGGAATTAAAAGTCGTCGATCATATGCTGAGGTTTTACTTGGTTCGCATCATTTAGTGGGAAATGGAAGTTCTAAGGAATTTCTTTTAATTCTATTTATTGATTTTGTCAACTTCAACATTTTGGTTAGAAAAGTAAAGAATTTATAGGTTGGATTTATTTTTTATCAGTAATAATATTAACTCTCCCATTTATTTTCCTTACATTGGAGAACTAAATTCACCATGATATTTTTGAAAGTATAATCCATTTTGTTAGTCATATATTGTAATGAAATAACAATATGGCTACAATGCTACTTTCTTTCTAAATAAATTTGAGAAAACATCTCATAATTTGAAGCATTTGAATTTGTTGTTATGCCTTTCATAGGATGTGGTGATAGAGTCCTATGTGGTAAAATTCGAGATCTGGCTAGCAATATCTTTACTCACACGTATGTGATAAGATCCAAATAAAGACTCATTTACATCACATGCACGTGTTTGTGTGGTAAGGATGAATTGATCTTCTTTATCACCTTTAATTTTCGGAGACAATGAAACAATGTTGAAGGCTCTCTTTGCTTGGTTTTTTAACATTTTATATCATTGTTATTATTGTATAGTGAAATACTCTGAAAACATAGGTCACTCCGTCCAAAACTCCTCTCTACTTTGAGAACATAGATCCCTCCGTCCAAAACTCGTAAATGATTGTATTTGTGTATGTACGTTTATTACTATGATTTTCTCCTTCTCTTTTGTCGTTTGATTATTGTTCTATGTAAATTGACATGAATCCTAACATATATCTTAATGTTTTAGAAAACTAAGGGTGCACGAAAGAGTTAGTCAAACAGCAAATGATGGAACATAACTGTTTTGTGTAGGTTAATTCGATTTTTCTTCAATGAATGTGTTGGATTTTTGTACTAAGAATTTGAGAACCAACCAATTTAAGTTGGTTTTGGGTGAAGAGTTCATACTCAACCCAAGCATTGACTCATATATGTTTTTTTGCACAAACATTCACTAAAATACACAACCAGATATTTGCACCTGCTTTCTAACGTATCTTATTTTCTCTCATACCAGTTAATAGCGACATTCTTAATTAATTACTTTCGGGTTTATTTTCTCATTATCGCTAAAAAATACTTTTGCCTTTTGAAATAGTATCATAATAGTGATAATAGGGTTTGAACATGTGTCGTAATCTCTTTTTTTTTTTTTTAATGAAACTTCCAAACTAGTTGTTGGGAATTATTAACTACTTGGATTTTTTTCCCCTCATTACTGCTAAAAAAAAAAAAAAAAATCTTCAATAGGATTTGAACCCTATTGGCGACTAATAAACCACATCGTTTTGGCTAACCCTATTAGTACATTACGTTATTATTAGTTACTTTCATTATAACTTGTAACATTATGTTTTGGCAAAACATGTGAATAAAGATTGCAAGAATGTGATGTATAAAAAAAAAATCAACAACCAGAAAAAAAGTGTTATGAATTAATGTACATTAGGTTACCCCTGCTTTGCCTAATATTGATGTTTAGATTGGTTATTGGGTTCGCTCCAATGCCGACTTAAGAGTTGCAACTCAATAGATTTAAAAAAAAATAAAATAATTAATTGTTCACACCGAGTCTAGAAACATAATGAAAATTACGAAACCACAATGCTCTCATTAACTCTGCCTAGTTGAGTTGATTCTAGTAAACAAATACAAATACGAAGACAAATATAAATTCCATTGATTCCAATGGACTTACTGGACCCAACAGGTCAGTGAGTCCATGGACTTTCTACCAACGTCCATGGACTCTTGTCAGACAATACTCATTTTCAAATTCTCGACACTACAAATGCCGCCACCACGGCACTACCATCCCCACATCTTCTCACACGCACAAGTTCTCTCTTTCTGTCTCTCTCTCTCTCTCTCTCTCTCCTCATTCAAATTTCGACCGCGTCTTCCTCTTCTTCAGATCCATCTCCAACACTGGAAACGAGGCATCCCAAGATGACGGCATCCAGGAAGAGGAAGGTCACTGCCTCCACCAAGGAGGAGGAGATCAGCACCAGCACCACCACCAAGTTCACCAATGCTTCCCCAAGAAGGAAGCGTGTCAAGGCTCTCGCCGTCACGAAGCCCAGGCTGGAAGCCGAATACTTCACTGAGAAGAGGAATCTGGTGCTTCGTTTGGTCCCTCCCCCTTAATCCCTCTTTTTCTAGAAGGAACTTTTTTTAGTATTCTCGTGCGCGTTTTAGACTCCGATGCTTGTTATTCGCTTGCTTTCGATGTGGAGTCGAGTGGTGACACTCTTCGATGACTACTTCATTTTTTCACTTCTATGGACTTAACATGTTTCAGTTTTCCATGAGTAATTGTGAATTTCTTTATCATAATTTATTTCGAAAATTTTCTCGTTTTTAACAAATATACAAAAAAGAATGGTTTTCGGAGGTCCCTAGTTTAAGAAATTTGTTCTTATGCTAAAGTACATTGACTTATGGATGGTCCTTTTCCGCAGGAGGATCTGTGGCAAGCTGCTTTTCCCGTTGGCACAGAGGTTTGCATAAAATAAATATCTTATTCAAGTGAATGATCTAAAAGGTTGGCTCCTTTTGTTGACCATGTTGTTTGATGGCAGTGGGATAACTTAGAGAAACTCTGCAGCATCAACTGGAGGTTTTCAAATTTGGAGGTGCTTTATTAAGTTCATTGAACCATAACGGATCTATTTATCGATAGGTTCATATTCCCAGTCAAAATAATCAGGAAATTTTGTAATATTGTTTATCATAAATTTTGACCAGAATGCTTTTGAGGATGGGGGTGTGCTTTATGGAAAGAAGGTCTATTTATTTGGTTGCACAGAACGTAAGACAATTAATTCTATTATTGTTTTTTTAGCCTTTCTTTGCCGTTACTAATGTTGCCTTGCAGAGTACTGAGCATTCTTTTCGTCTTCTGCTAGTTTGGTATATGCATATTCTCCCATGTTTTCCCTTCTAAACTACACGCTGTGTTTCATGTTAGTTGTGAAGCTAATGATAAGAAAATCTACTTTCATTAAATGATTTATTAGATGATCGAAAACAGAGGATTTTGAGTACCATTCGAAATTTGTAAGAACTACATAAAGTGGCTATTGAGCAACTTTGAAAAGCTCGGACACACTTATGTAAAGTGGGAACAAAAGTAGATTAATGTCAAGTAAATGGATATCCTGAGATAGAACGAGAAAAAGTGAATTTGATTAGTGCCATATAGTTCAGTAAAATTCTGAAATGCCTTATTTTCCACGAAGTGACAAAGACATGGTGCCATATAGTGTTAAGCTTAAGAAAGTAGCATCAGAATTGTCTGAATGAACGTCAATTTCTTCTCTTTCCACCACAAATCAACTTGCATTTTTAGCACTTTTTAGTTGTGTCTGATTGTTTTATTTATTCCTTTGCTTTTCAGCTCAAATGTTGGTGGTGGATGGTCAACAAAAAATCACTTGCATTCCTGTTGTTGTGGCAGTGAGTTCATGATTCTTATTCTTCCAGTAGATTTTGTTATCCATTCTTTTTAATTATTCGTTGCAAAAGCTAGGTTGATTCCAAGGTTGAACTGGTGCAGCAGTTTTTTTCCCTTAATTGTGCACTGCAAAAAATTGCTTTATGCTTACATGCTGATTAAAGATGTTTGTCTATAATTTTCTATTCAGCTAGCAGTCCAGCTTGATGGCCTCAGTGATCCATTTTCTACTACTTATTCAAAGTTTTCTATTGGTTTTCTTAATATATCATTACCGGGATTAGTGGCATTCTTGTCTGTCAAATGTTATGCTTGGTGGAACTATTTTCCAATAATACCTCCAGGGAAGTGTATTTGCCTATTACATAAATAACTTTGGTTACTCTGGAATCTCTTCTACATATTTGTTTATTTTAGGATTTTGTTGTTTTACCATATCCAAATTGGTCCTCTTCTATTGGAACATTTCAATAGTTTTTTATGCAACTTAGTCATCAAGTGGAGGTACACAAAGAAAAAAGAAATGGTAGATGAATTTTAATTATATTATTGGGTTAAGGCATAACAGTAGGCCAACATTATTCTTCTAGTAAATGTTGTTAATTTTTAATGCATTATTAACAGGTAGATTCTCCATTTCCTCCATCTGACAAAGTTGGCATAAAATCAATTCAAAGGGTAGATGAAGAAATTTTACCGATGAAGGCAATGAAGATGGATTGGGTGCCTTATATTCCCATGGAAGATAGGTACATTGGATTTATGCTTCTTGATTTTGTTTTGGTTAAGTTCCGCCTTATTATGTTGATATCATTAAGAGTCCCAATAGTACAAGCTATTCAGAGTTTTATATTGTTTGTAGGCAAAGTATAGTTGATCGATTGAAGACTCAAATTTTCACATTGTCCTGTACTCAGAGAAGGTAACATTTTATTTTTGTTCTTTATTCTGAACCATACGTGGGCATCACATTTTAGTGTCATATTTTATCTAAACATTTGTAAGAAAAATTTTCAGTACAAATATTTAAGTTGCTGTTTTGGGAAATGTTATAGGCATAGTATGCTATATTACCTCTTCTTTCTCTCACTATCATACTACTTTAATTGTTGGACTTTACTTTGGACATTTCATCAAGTACCCATGTTAATACTGCATTTATTTCAAGGCATAATAGGTGTTTCCGAATTCCGATCAATTTTTTTCCCTAGTGATAACTTAGATGTTTATTCATACTTCTTGTTTATTTCTATAAGTTCTCATTGATTTGTTTTTCAAAGTGTATGTGCTAATAAAATACTGCTGTTAGCTGTCAATCAATCAATCAATCAAAAAATCACCAATTGACCAGTTGAATGAAGAGTGCTATCTTTTTGTCAAACTTATATCAAAGCCAATATCCCATAACTGGGCATATTTCTCTTAACAATGTGCAAACTTTGTTTATATTGTTAGACACGTCTTACATACAATTATGGGATTTGTTGCATCACACTATCACCTTATTATTATTTTCTCTCTCCTTCAAAGATTATACATGCTTCATCAGTATATTTGCCTATGCAATGTATTGTCTTGGGCTTACCCATGTTACATCTAAAGGAGTTAATCTATTGTACTTTCTTGATGTAGATCTGCTTTGAGACACCTAAAAATTGACCGCATCAAACAGTATGAGTATTGCCTCCCATGTGAGTTCTCCTCTTTAGTCAGCTGTTATTTGGCTATTCTTTTTCTTTGATATAGTGGTTTATTTAATTAAGCAATCAGATCTTGTAATAGGAATTAATGAATATTTTTATTTTGGCTCTTGATCTAATGTAAAATGAAGGTTTAGGAACAGTTGAAGTTTTAAATCATTACTATCCAAAATCTTCTAATTATTTTATATTTATTGTTTGCTTTTTGTTAGTAATGTTATTTCTGATTGCAATAGGAATCACTTTACCCTTTCCATAAAAAAATCTAATTAACTCATTGAACTGGTCTAAGATGTAGAAATTTTCTATGCTTTTCTTCGATTTCATTATTCATTATTATATACCTTCTTTTCAGCATCCAATTCTTTAAGTTATGAGAAATCAAAGAAATTTGATGTACGATATGCAAATGTAGAACTTATCAAAAATTTGAGAGTAGACATCAAGGATGATGAGAGGCAATATTGTAATTCTAATTCTTCTAGAGTGGTATATCACTAATGGCTTGGGTCCCCTAGGGTATGTAGATATGTCTTAGCCCCTCTATTTTCTCATTTGGGACATTCTTCTTTGGTAGGTCTGTTAGGAGCAGGTGGAAAAAGGAAAAATTGACTTTGTTTCCTTTTGTTTTTATCTATGTTCCTAACTTAGGGACTCCCTTCATTCACCAAGAATAAGCTCTTCCTGCCATAGTATTAAAAAAATATTAAATAACACTTTTTCTAAGAGGTGAATGGATCACACTCTGATATGTATAAACATGGAATGGAAGTTCCTGTTTTTATGGTATCAAATGACGATACATATTACTGAAATTTTGCTGACATGCTTTGGAAATCCAATTTTTGGACAGAACATTAGATTGTATTTTGACAAATGCCCCATGCCAATATCATGTTAGATACATGTCAATTCCATGTCGGTGTTATCTTGGCAATATACCAGTCTATGTTGGTGGAAATAGAGTAAAATCTCTATGTTATGCTAATTCAAATATGTTTCATTAATTTTCAAATATACTATTGTTCAAGTACTCTAATCACATAAAACCAACCTAGTTTATGATATTTAGAATCTTAATATGTGAAATCTATTCACTAATTCTTGATCTTTTTAAAATTTCAAAACACTTTGTTTCACATATACATCAAGTTTCTTGATTATATATGTTTAAATTACAACTTTAAACATATAGAGATATGTATTATTGCCATAGTACCAAATGTCGACATGTGTCACCGAAATATCATCGACAAATGTCTTATTTTAATTTATTGATACTAGTCCGACACAACACCAACATGAAAGTTTTTTTAAACAAATGTTAATTTTTTTTTACTGTGTTTCCACCAACATGATAGCGATATATCAATATTTTGCTAACATGTGTCTATTTTTTAACTTACTAAAGTTTGATACAAAACCGACATTTGGAACCTTGATTGTTGCTTACTTGAAATTTATTATTGAGTTAAAACTTGAAAATCAAGGTTTTTAGTCAACTTTTGTGTTTTCCCACACTTCCATCGATACTTCCAGTAATATCTGACGCACTTCCTTTTGTGTTTGGGGAAGGTCAAGGTCAGACATGAAACCGACGTTTGGAACCATGGTCATTTTATATTCCCATCATTGAGCTTAGGATTTGTTTGTAACAGGCTGTAATTGAAAGCAACCATATCTTGGATCAAGAAATCCTGCATTTTGTCTTCCAGATAGAGAGATGTATTGGCATGTCCTTTTATTTTACTATATTGCCATTGTATCTTGAAAGATATCAATTCCCCTACAGTTCAAGATGTCTTTATCTTGAAAATTTTAGTGAAAACTAGTTTATCATTCAACAAAGAATGAGAGAACCGTCTTTAAGTGGTTTGACAATGGCCAAAGAATTTTGAATACACCGGTTAAGGAAAGGGGAACAAATTCATATAGTTGGGGTCTGAACGGAAGAAGACCTAAAATTACATGTTTAGAAATAGTACATAATAACCTAAATATATATAATCTAACAAAGCAAACAACATTAAAAAGGATCCATGTTGCCTGTCCCACATAGTGTGGGATAAAGGCATGGTGGATGTTGTTGGTTGTGGTTGCTTTATACAAATTAGCATAGTTTTTTTATATACATCAAATTTATGTAAAAGTTCTATTGCTCTCTTTGTCTCTTACTTAAGCTTATACATGCTTTTTTTTCCAGATTTTTACCAACCCCTGAAGGAAGATGAAGACGACAATGACACAATTATCTCAATCATGTACCCATTGGAACCCCCGGTAAGTCAGACAACAAATGGAGTGATAACTGAAATCTTTTATGTAATTTTGATTTTAAAATTCTTCTGTTGAACTTGTCTATCTTAAGTGCAGTCAAGGGATAGGATGAGACAGGATGAATTAACCAATCCTACTTTTTCTCAATTGTGTAGTTTTATAATTCTCATGGGATTTATCCGAATGCTAGCTACAAACAACCAATTGCTTACTCTGATGGCTCATCAATTCACATGTCCGTGTTCTCTAGCATGACAACATTTTGTTGTATCCAACTTATAGGTCCCATCCTAGGTTACTAAGTTTTGACTGTGATTCCCAAATTTCTAACAGAGTTTCTCTATTGCAGATTGTCCATGATTTTGATATGGAGCTTGATGACATTGAGGTACTTGAAATAAATAACTAATCCTATGTATGTTGAAATAAGATGCACATACATAAGCTTTTATATGCTGATATACCAGGAATTCACCGACGGGCTCGTTGCTGAGGAGGTGTTACCAGAAGATCAAAAAGACGCATTTAAGGTATGCCTTACAAACAAGAATCCTGCTGTTAGTGCTTTCTATTATGTTGTGAGCATTATGCATGCTGTTTGCTTTTCAGCAATTTGTGAAAGAACAGGCCAGAGAAAGAAAGAAAGCACAGAGACAGGTATAACTAATAGAAACTCCGGCTTCAGCATTTTTATAAAATACCAAGTTTTTTCTGAATATTTCGAAAGGACTACATTATGCTTCAATGATTTGGGAGGATTGGTTGTTATCCTGATTGCTTGACTTGCAGGCAAAGGAGGCCCGTAGAAAAGCTAGAGAGGAGATGGATACCAAGACCAAAGCTGCATTTGAAAACATGCGGTTTTATAAATTTTATCCCGTTAAGACACCCGATACACCTGATATTGGTGAAATGAAGGTAAAATTTTGTTTCTTTAGGCCCTATGATTATGTGTATGCCCCTGTTCCCCTTTTACTGCATTCATGTAACATTTTACCTACTGCATTCATGAAAGCCTAGCATGAAACCTGGTCTCGTTTTCTAACATTTTCTGAATTTCATGTGACTGGTATATTCTGTTTGCAGTCTACTTTTATCAACCGGTACTATGGAAAAGCTCATATGGTTCTATAATGAAAGATGGTACCAATTCAGTACCTTAGATCTTTTCATTCTCCAGTAAAGCCTGCAGGCTCCACTGTAAAGTATTTGGAAGCTCAAGTTTTGATCCTTGAAGTGCACCGACGGTCCTCCCTCCCCCCTCTCTCCCGATGGTGTACTGGTGATCGCCACCAGTTTGTCAGACCGCCACCTTTTATATCTAAACTCCTTTCGTATATTTTCTTCTCTATTGTATGCATAAAAGAATTTGAACTTGTGTTGGTCCTTGGCAGCATATGTTCCAGAACGTGTTTACTTTTTTTTTTTTTTTGAAGAAATGGAGCACCAATTTGATTCCACAGGCAACTAGAACTCCAAAGCCAATCATGACACCACTCAATCGTAGAAAGTAGAAAACAACATATTAGGTTTAACCGAACAAGTTTTTTTTTTTTGGTAAAGGTAAGTAGTATTAGATATTTATCCCAAGAAAAAACACTCGAACATATATCACAACAAAAAGAACACCCCGGTTCTTGCTACCCTTTGGCAAATTTGGTTAACTAGGAATCACGTTATCTTCAGAGGTGATGCTGCTAATAAGATCTTTTCAATGAAAATTTATCACTGGCTTCTTTCTGGACGGATTACTTAGCAGACAACGAGTGTGCCAACTACATAACTTCAATCAACTTAAGGAGGGCGTAGACATCTTGGGATTCTGGTTCCGGTGCACGTTCCTCCAATCTCAGTGCCATCTCTGCAGCCACCATCAAAAACAAAGAAGAAAAAACCATATCTGCAGTAAACTTCCTTGGATGAGCCTCAGCTGCTGAAAGCGGAAGCTTTAGCAGAACTTGAAGAACCACAATTTTCTGCTGCCACTCTCTCACACTGTTGGTTCTTTCGCCTCTTTTTTGTGTTTCACTGTGTGGCTGATGCTCATTGTTTCAGCTGGCATGGTCTACTGCGGGTTTTTTTTTTCCCTTCAAAAAGTTTAGCACCGGTTGAGATTCGAACATGTAATCCGATATTAGAACGATATCTAGATACCAAATCTTTGTTATATTGTACCTTATAAAGTGCGCGTTCCTCGTCCTGCTGCTAAGTACTGTTGCCTCCTACTGTTCCACGCAACAAGATATCGTTACCCAAAAAAAACGCAACGAGATATCTTTATCTTCCTTTATTATAAAATCCATGTTTTTCGTTCTTTTTCTACTCTTCCTTGTTTGCAATAGTGTCAGTTCCACTCATGTGAAAGATTGTTACCTTCTATCTTTGATAAGCGAGAAAGTACCTGCGTCACCCATGTGAAAGATTCTTAGCTTTGTTACGTGACTATTACTGGACATGGAAATCAGATTAGATCGTTCTTAGGTCGTCCGATCTAGTCTGATCCACCACGGTCCGGTCCTGTCGATCTAAGCAATGGATTGGATCGGGTCAAGTCCGTCGTGGATTGTGGACCGTGTCGAACTCACGTGTTAAGTCTGAATAGGTCCGTAGAATAGGTCTATTTGACCTGTAAATTAGATTAGATCGGATCAGATTGGTTTGGAAATTAAAAAAAAAAAAAAATTTTAAAAAAACAAAAAGATTGGGTCGCCTGCCTAGCAAAAGAAAACAAAAAAAAAACAAAAGGGCCAGGTCGTCGCCCGATCTAGAAAAAAAAAACAAAAGGACTGGACTATCGCCTGGCCCAGAAAAATTTTAAAAAAAAACAAAAGGGTTGGGTCACTGCCTGACTCAGAAAAATTTTAAAAAAAAAATAAAACAAAAGGACCGAGTTGCCTGCCTGACCTAGAAAAAAAATAAAAAAAAAATAAAACAAAGGATCGAACCTCTTGTCTGGGCCAAAAAAAAAAACCAAAAAAACAAAAGTGGAACGTGTTGGATCGTTGCAAATTGCAATGGTCCTTACATTTTTTTTTTTACATGAAATTCTTCAAAATTTCACCTATAAATACATCCAAACTCTATTCATTTTTCTTCATAACTAAATCTTTTCTTCTCTTCTCTTCTCCAATATAACTCATATTCTCTACCACTTTCTTCCAACTTAATCTTTCAAGTGAGGATTTAGCTGTTTGGCTTTGGATTCCGGTGCGTCTGCTACTCTTTAGTCTCCATGCTACACTAGTTGAGCCGACAACATCAAAATTTCTCTACTTCTAATCCCTCTAAATTCTTTACTTCTAATTCCTTCATTTTTGGATTTTGGTTTTTGTGGGTTAAGGGTTATTTTATTTTATTTTTATTTTTATATTAAAATAGAAAATTTTGGTAATATTGGTAGCCATGATTATATCTCTTGTATGGAATCAGATCAACATCAATCTACCTTAACATAAACTACACAGTCTGCGGCCACTAAAAAACCTAAGGGTGGGCACCCAAACCGTTCAAACCAATTAACCGAACCGAACCAAACCAAACCATTTTTAGCGGTTTGGTTCGGTTTTTCAAATTCAATGGTTTGGTTTGGTTTGGAATATTTCCAAACCGAATCATATGGTTTGGTTTGTGGTTTCAAGGATGGTTTAACCGAACCGAATCGAACCAAATCCAATATAAACTATATATGTTAATACGTATGTTAAATATTTAAAAGAATATAATTATGTATCTTTTAGAACCATAGCTCGAATCATAGTCATTCTTATGCATCTTTTATTAAGTTGTTTTTTTAACTGATTGTTATTGGAAGTCAAATAAAAACGTTTTTGGTCGTTCTTATGTATCTTTTACCATGCTGTTTTATATTTGATTCTTACAGTCGATAAACTTTACTACTGTAATTCTATCATAACATGATACATGAAAATTTCATATTATTAGGAATTGTGATTTCTATTTAAATTTTGCAGTATTAAATATGGTTATTGTCATTTTATCTCATATCTAGTTACATTCTTTCATTTTTCACTATCAACATTTTATTTTTTTTCTATATGTTTTATTAAATGGTTAAACCACAAATCGAACCGAATCGAACCAAACTGATTTTGAATGGTTCGGTTTTAACATATAAAATGGTTCAGTTCGGTTTGAAAATTGTTCAAACCGAATAATATGGTTTGAAATCTCAAACCAAACCAATACGAACCGTGCTCACCCCTAAAAAAACTTAGGAAACAAAGTTTTTGAGTTTGGGAGTATGTTACAATAGACATTGTAAATGAAACTAGGTGCTATTGTAATTATTGTAATACCACATACACATGTCCTAGGGGAGAGGGTGTAGGTCATATATCTAGGCATTTATAAAAATGTATACCCAAACATAATAAAGAAGACAACACAGATTTAAAACAATCGAAATTACAGGTAGGATCTAGTGGTATAATTAATTGGAAATATAATACAGAAGAAGTTAAGGAATGAATAACTAAATTTATAGTAAAAGACGAACAACCATTTTCTTTTTCTGAAAATAAAAATTTTGAATCATGTATGCAAAATTATTTAAATCCACAGTTTAAAAGTTTTTCTAGAAATACAACAAGAA